>WEIS01056241.1:3352-44054 GCA_013389965.1 Todus mexicanus | reverse complement strand
ACACCTGCAGCCAGGGTGGCACAGTCACTGTTCCATGCACTGCCCTGGGACCTGAAGTGGAATGAACTCGTTCCAAAAGAAGGGCAAAGTAGGCTGGGGCTGCATGCAGACAGGCCAAGCCACAGGCTGGGGTTGCTAGGAAAGCCATGAGGGACCAGTACAGGCAGGGAGGTTGGGCCAGAGGCCAGGCTGTAAGCAGAGAGGCAGGGAGGGCCAAGAGACCTGGATGAGGCTAGAGGTTGGGGGCTCATGCTGCAGGCAGGGGGACTGGGGCTGGTTTGAGCTTGCAGGCTGAGAGGTCTGAGCTGATGCATCAGGAGGGAGACGTGGCTGCACCAGAGAAGGCAGGAAGTAGGGGAGCCAGGCTGGAGGCAGGGAGGCCTGAGCAGACTGGAGGCAGGGGTGCTGGGCTGGAGGCAGGGAGGCCCGGGCAGACAGGAGGCAGGGGAGCTGGGCTGGAGGCAGGGGAGCTGGGCTGGAGGCAGGGAGGACCAGACCAGGCTGGAGGCAGGGAGGACCAGACCAGGCTGGAGGCAGCGGAGCTGGTCTGGAGGCAAGGAGGGGCTGAAGGCAGGGGAGCTGGGCTGGAGGCAGGGAGGCCAGGGCAGGCTGGAGGCAGGGGTGCTCAGCTGGAGGCCGCGTCGAGCAGCCCGGGGTCCGATGGAGGTGGGTCCGGCGGGGGGTCGGGGCGGGCCGGCGCTGTCCATGGTGCTGAAGCGCGGCCCCGCTCGTACCGGCAGCCTTGTAAATACCCCCCAATCTCCTGCATCCGACGTAATTCACAGCTCATCTCTTCACCAAGACAAATAAGGGGAGGGGGTTGGTGGGAGACTCTGCCCCCTCTCCCAGCTTTCTAATAAAATTTTATAATTCCAATAAAATGCATGACTGCCTAACCCATGACATTTAAATTCTTTCCTAGTCACACACCATCATGAATTAATGTCCCATCATTCATGCCCTGCCGTATCTTATTGCTCAAATAACATATGATTTTAATGTTTCTATTTTTCAGCCCTGGTGCCTATTGCCTGTACATCAAGAAGGGAAAATCAGCCCTGCAATCATACTGTTAGTAAACCAGCACCACAGAAAGAAAAATCCCAGGCGAGATAATTAGTATGGTCACTTAACTTTCACTCATCCTGCTATGATTGTTCACTCTCTCTCTCAGCAGCTTTCAAAGAAGACTTCCATGTCCTTAGGTCTTGTTTGGGCAGGGTCCTCCTCTCTATGCAGCACCTTTCATGCTGGCATAGACAAAGACACGCTTTGCATCACATCTAATCAACTGAGGAACAGGGTTTGGGGATCAAGCAAAAGGGACGCTCAGAGGCTGTTTCTAGAGTACCTTCATGCTTCAGTGACCTCAGAAAATGTGGTGAGATTTAAACAAGACACAACTAGACCTCACCCTCAGAATCACATTCTAAAGAAATGTTTGGCCTCTCTTTGAATAGAAGCTCATAACAAGATATCCATCAAACCGTTGTTGCACAGCAAGGACAATGTCACAGAGTAGGAGCTCCCCCAAAACCCCAATTTGTCTAAAGTTCACATTTTACCCCTTTCCTAAAACAAGGCTTGTAAAAACCCCCATGAACACACCCACCCGTGTAGAAACAGCCTCATTCGAAACATTCCCAGCACTGTCTGCAGATTTTTTTAAAGAGGGGACAGGAAAATCCAGGACCTTTACAAAATCATAGCTGCCCATTTCACATGTCTGGCTAAAGACAATTGATCAAACTTCAGAAAGGGAAATAAGTCTCATAGGTGCACAACGCAGCTGGGAAGAACATCTGAGCATTTCAAAGGAAGGAGAGACAAAGTGACAGTGAAATCCTGAGAGCCCAGGTACCAGAGTGATAGGCAAAAAATAAGAATCCAAGCAGGCAACAAATATTTGTGATAGCACTATTATACCTCATCTTACTTTGCAACAGCACCCCGCAACTCAAGGCCATATTTCACTAGAAAACATACAATGTGTTATGTTGCACATAGATCAAATAAATGCAGAGAAAACAAATGTTGTTATTCCAGGTTTTCAGACAAGGAGCCAAGGTAGGACCAGGCTTGTTGCAAGGTAAGTGTTTGAGTTGGAAACTTGTATTCTCGGGTCCCATTAGAGTACATCAGTCACTAACTCACCACTCTACCTCCTATTACAATAAACATTCTCCTCAGCCAAGCGAAGCAGCCTGAAGCCAGGAATTAGTTACCCAGCCTTCTGAACGCAGGTCAGATGATTTCTACGCAGCCTGAAGGAAAGTCACAGTCCTGCAGGGATCTGGTCTCTCCTCTGGCCTCGTGTACAATGGCTGATAAAACACAGGACCTACCTCTGCCCTCCACTGCTGCAGAAAGAAGAATAGCTACAGTTAACTGCTTATCAGTCACCTGCAGTAACTGGGGATAAACGTGCTATCAAATCACTGCTGCCGATTAGCATACCAGCATGGACCTGCCTCACACTGGCATCCAGGGGGCAAATTAGGTGGGGGGCAAAGCAAGAAAGTTTATGGAAGCAGGGGAGATGTTATTGCTATTTATTTCAGTGACTGTGCTATAAGCATGCCCAGCATTTTATAGAAGAACTGGAGACACGTGGGGGAAAATGCCTTCCTGAGTAAATCGCAGCACAGAGAGGTTTGCTCCTAGAAGGGGCTGGAGCAGGAACATCCTTAGAGTACAAATTGGAATCAAAGGGTACCCAAGCTGCCTGCCTGACAGGGAAGTGGTTGAGTCACCATCCCTGGAGGTGTTTAAAAGATGCGAGGATGTGGTGCTTAGTGATGCGGTTTAGCGGCAGACTTTGCAGTGCTGGGTTAATAGTCGGACTCGATCTTAAAGGTCTTTTCCAACCTAAACAATTCTATGATTCACCTAACAGAAATTAAAGGCTGTTTAAAATCTTTTTCACACTCATTTTGCCTATATTCACAGAGAAATTCAGATCCTATTTAATTCTTTGCAAATAGAAAATAAAACTCATTAAACTATCAAGGAGGTAGTTTGGGTAAATGCGTTTTACTTCACCCTCCCAGTGAGCTAAGAGCTTACAAATAGCCATATACTGTGCCCCAGCTGATACCCACAGACTTGTTAGGCAGCACTGATTTGAGAGTATGGATGGGAAATCAAGAGCAATTAACACATGACAGTTTGGTTTAGGAGGAGACTGCTAGGATGAGTATGACAACAGCACACTGATGAAAGGAGAAAGCAGGGAGAAATCATCAGGAAGGAGGAGGAAGGGTAATAGGGCATCCAGAATCAAGAGGTGGGTGCAGGCAGCCACAGGGCCTAAAACTGGTTACAGGTAGAGAGCAAGAGAGAGACTTTAACTCTGCTTTTCACATAAGAATGGAGCTTTCAGAGCAAAGCAATAGATCATTAACTACAAAGGGGAAAATGACCCTTAAGCCATGACCAAGGGGGAACAGTGTTATACTTGCAAAAATTCCAGGCATTAGGGATTGGAACTAGACGATCTTTAAGGTCCCTTCCAACCCAAACCATTCTATGATATTCTATTTATTTGTTTAATGTAAGATCTTGATCAAGCTCCCAGACACACAGAGCAAAGAAGGTGAACCTTGAAAGCCTTGCAAGACAGTTGCTTGCAGCCCTGCAAAAGCACTCAGGCCTCAGTTGCTGGAGGGATTCAAGTGCTGTCCTGAAACACCATTTAAGAGGGCAGAGAGTGACTCAGACAGTTTTGTCTTTCATTGGGCAAAACAGGTCTCTGCACATTCCTGCCAGCACCTTCCAGATCTTTCCCAACCCTCATTGTTTTGGGGAGAAGAGGACATGAACACACATAAAAATGCCTGTGGAGCAGATGGTGATGTGACCATAGTATACTCAAAACCCAGTTACACTGAGCATAAAGCATTTCAGAGTCTCTTGCTTTGAGACCCTTGGGTGAAGACTGAAAGAAAAAGCTTGATCCTCAACCTCATCCTTACTCTGGCAGGCAGTGCTGACAGGATTCTTTGACACAAGCTGTGTCTTAGCCAGCCCACAAACCAATTTAGAGCGTGTATAAACCTCCAGTAGACAATTTAAGAAGAGCCTGTGAATACAGACAGAAATGGTAATTATTAATTTTCTAAATAGAAATCTGACTACTTAAGCCTTATTTAAAAGTGTGCCTGTCTCTATAATTACAAAGCCTTAATTTGTTTTCTTTACTACACAATAAATAAGGTGTGCACAATTACCTTCTGCAAATACACAGCAGTGCCTCCTGACTGGCTGGTTGAGTATGCAGCCGCCCAGGAAAACATTTAGAGGGAATCACAGTCTCTCACGTACCTGCTTCCCAGTAAATGGGGACTCAGGCACTGCACATGTCAACTTGTCCAGCTGTAGGTACAACCTGCTGGGAGCTACTCTCCTACATGCACAGCTCTACTGCCCCACAGCCAGCAAAGGCTGGACACTTTGGCCGGCAGCAAATAGATCCTGTCCTCTCCTGTGCATTCCTGGTGGACTGCGAAGCTGAGCTCTCCTGTGGACTTCCCAGTGCCTAATGAGGAATGTGATAATGTTGTATTCTTCCCCACAAGGTACTACAAGAACCTCTTTTTACTATTCCTCTGCCTATTTTCATGATACCTGGAGGAATTTGATATCCTTACGACTTAAAATCCTCTATCAAGTTCAAATAAATTGACCCAAGTATTCCTGTGCTAAGGACAGAGAGACAGAGTACAAAAGACTTATTGAGACAAAAACCCATGCTAAACACAGCCATGTAGTAAATATGTATCCAGACAGTTTGTATGCCTCAAATTCAGAAACAATATCATCCTACAGTTTTCATGTACAGCCTCAAGCCAAAGACTGAGGGTTTTTGTCAACATCAAACATTTCCCACATTCACCTGCATCACTTATTAACACTAACTTCCACAAATCCTGGCTACAAGGGCTCAGTTTTCCACAGCCTAGACCTGTTGGTCCTCACATCCAGTGCCTGGTGTTCTCCAGCACCATCCCTGTATTAGCCAAAGGGCTGTCAAAGCTGCACAGATAAGGGGCCATGAATCCATCAATGCAACTTTGTCCAGTGAGAAGACCTCCAGTGAGGGCACAAAATGACACTGGCTGATATCCAGTTTAGATAAGACCCACATCCATCCCCATTTAACATCCAGACACTACTTTTTCCGGAAGAAGTCAACTGCCTCATCCTAACTGCCAGCAGAAGAGGTTACAAAACTCACTGTTATATTTTTGATTAATTGTCTCTGTAGCAGTGATAGGCTTCACAGCACCAATGCTCAGATAAGCCATGAAGCCTTAAACTCCTTGTTCAAGGAGAGGGATCCAAAGCTATTTCTAGATCCATACCTCTGTTCCTCCACTGATTAGTTTGGCCTCAAGCTCCTTACACTTACACAGCTAATTTCAAATCTCAGAGGACTGGCATGGCCCTGCCAGGCTGCACTTTGAGGTCTACCACTCAGGCAGCAGAATGCTGAAAATCCTCTTCATGGGTTTTTCGCCTTTCCTTCCCGAGTCTGATGTAGAAGAGGGAGGGAGGAAAACCACACAAGCCGAACCTCATCCAGAACCATTATCTTAAACTCCCACAAACCTGAGCTCTTGCAATTAGAGCTGGGATAAGTGATCTGCTTGTGATTGCACAGCTGGGGTCTGAAGACAAGCGCGTGCACAGAGGAAGGGCCAGAAATAGAAGTTGCTGGGAGAAGGCAGAGCTATCTGGCCCATCTGAGAGGAGAAAACCTTGATGAAAGGCACTGGGAAAAAACTCACTTCAGCAGGATGGGATTTAACCCAGGATGGGGAGAGGGAGTGAGGGGGAGGGGAACCAGCTTTTGAGTCCTAATAATTTGTGTATGAGCTTCATGTGGAAAAACGCCTCCTCCAGCAAAGGTCCAGCCCAGGGTTCCCACCTCCCTGTGTCAGCCCTCTCTGGCAGTGAGACCTCTCTGCCCTTTACTAGACACATTTACCATCTTATTGACTCAACTTCACCTGCAACCATCCAAGAAGACAGCAAAGGAGAAGGAAAACCAGGGTGGCAGCAATAACATGTAGCAGTAACTCAACAATCCTTAAGCACACTATCCCACGGTCCCCAGCCCCGCACCCATCTTGCTGCAGCCAGCCCCGCTACAAGGGGATTGGGACAGTATCCCTTGCTCCTGTCAGCTACTGTACCAAGTTATGGCAGCCCAAGACTGACAGCAGAGTGACATTTCCATTAATCCTTTTATCCCTGGCTCCCACGTGCAGCGCCAGCAGAAAATGTCAGGCTTTTGGCGGGCCAAGCTCCCGAGGAGACCGCGGCTGCGGAGTAGCCAAGGAGGCACCTCAATGTACTTGCACAGTGCCATGGTCATGAAGGGGATCCCAGGTGACAGCAGGAGCCTGCCAGACTGCACAAAGCTTCAGAAGCTACCCCAGAAAAGCAGCTTGGCTGGAAGGGAGCAGTGGTACCAAGGCTTGAGAGTCTCTGGGGAGCAAGAGGGAGCTGCCATCCTTGCAAGCACCAGGTCTCCATCCCCAGGTGTCTGGCATCCACCGTGGTGGACATCCACCTCCCAAATATCCACATTGCCAGGTCCCAGGAACAGCATCAAAACCCACTGGCAAACACTAACCAAATAATATACTTACTTGCCTCGAGCGTCAAAAGGCAAGGAAAGAAAGATGTTAAGAACATGATCAATTTTACACGGCCCAAGCAGTAAACAAACACATATTTCATCACAGCATACCAAACCTTAACTCTTGACACAAGATGGATGTGGGGTGATTTTTTTCCAATCTCAACAGTAATCTCAAAAGACAAAAACAAACACTTTTGGAAAAAGCAACAACAAAGGCATGTGTACACATTAACGACACATTCAGCCTCAAAACAAGCATATGCAGCCTTCTAAACTCCTACGACATCCAAACTAATTTCATCAGGAACCAAATGTTATTCATTTTATCTGCTAGATACATAAACTGCTACTGCACAATTGACAAACAACTCCTTAATAAAAAATAAAAAATAAAATCAATTGGGAAAGGTGTTCAGAGAGAACACTTCCCAGTAGCAAACAACCACAGAAAACACAAAGCAAATCCTACAAATCAAAACAACAAAGCACAGAAATCAGGAAAATCCCAGTGGTCAGCATTAAGGAGGGTTTATTATGACAAAATATGCACTTCTTTAAACTCAAAAAGGTTCTGTACTGCCCTTAACTATTCATGCCAGTTGGTACTGCAGATCTCCTATTTAGTAAGTACTTTACTGTCACTTAGCAACTGTAACTGGTTTTCCAAAAGGAAGCTTTCAGGGTTTTTGAGTTCACATCATCTCCAAGCAGACATCAAAAGACAAATCTATCCTGCTCTGCAGGTCCCATCTATCTCACTTCACCAGGACCATGCCCATATCGATGGCCACATACATCTGTAGATTCTAACGGATGCATACTCCAGCCATTTTTCATGGGAAAAGCCACTAACACTGGTTTCCAAAAAGCAGGAATACAGACTCCTTCCATCCAGCCCATCATCTCATGCCCGAGGCTGGGACCTCTCATCAACCCCTTTTCACCTTTTATATCTATATCAGAGATGAGAGGGGTTTGATCTCAGACACAGTCACTTTGATGAGATATTTCAAGCCCACGGAGTCCCTTGCACAGTGGCTTGAAATTCAGGCTTTCCTTCATTGTCTTGGGAAAAATAAACACATCCAGAAAAGCTATCAGAGCCTTTGGCCCCAAGGATGTGGGAATTCCCCAGGAGACTCTGCCTGGTGGGTAAGATACCCCAGCAGCTGGACATTTATGCAATGTCCCAAGATAACAGGTCTCCAGACTCTCTCACACAAAATGTCCCCACCTCAGGCCTCCGACAGTTGAAGAAGGCAATTATTAGTCAGCCTCATGTCCCAGGATTTGTGCTAGAAAAGCATCTTTTGGTTAAAAGCTAATGAGCAGGGCAGGCTCTGGCTGTGTACTGGGGCACATGGCCACCTCCCAAACTCTGCAGAAAGGGAAATGAGCACTGGCCACCACAAGGCTGCTAATGAAATAAGTGCTTGTTAGAGCAGCAACCAGAGCCAGGTCAGTTATTAGACACTGAAACCCATCAGCTGCTCAGCAGGAGCTCACTCCATCCTACACCTTAACTTTTCCTCCCCTTTGCCTCTCCCTCCCTTCCTCATCAGCATCCCCCTTCCCTCCCCAATAGGCACTTTGGGGTCCACCTCCTGAGGGAGCAGAGGGGGGCAGGAGCTGCCAGTACTCACATGTAGCGTAGGTGAGGGTTCTTGGCAAAGGCGCGTGGCTGGATGTTTCGTAGTCCTGAGTTCCTGATTGCCCTGCAAAGAGATGCAGAAGGGCAGCAATGGAGTCAAGGGTGACAACTGCTCTAAAACGCTGCACTCGGCACCCAAGGTGCACCAGGAGCCCTTGATTCCCCACCCTGTAGGAGATACATCTGCCCCCACAGAGCCTTTATAAATTATAAGCAAAGAGGAAATCAGGCTTTTCAGTTTTATTTGATATGGTGAGAGCACAGGCCCAGCACAGAGCAGCTGCCAGGCAAGACTCTCTCCCCACATCCACCAAGGCTTGCTGGAGTGGTCCGGAGTATCTTCTGCTCCTCTTTTTTTCCCCTCCAGCTTCCTAAGGGAGCGCTGCCTGGCCCCACAGCAAACCTAACCTCCAGCACAACCATCCCTCCTCCCTCAAATCCAGTAGACCAAAAAGCATTCCATCTCCATTTTGCACAGTCTCATAGCAAAATACAGCGGAGCCAGTAACTCAAACTGGCTCGAAATATAGCGGTATGGAGAGTATGGATGGAGGTAAGCTGCAGCTCTTTGTTGGAAGGGGTTGCCCAGTGTTGCTACCCTCCCCAACATGCGGGACATACTCACAGCCTCTGGAGTCCCGTGTACAGCTCCATGTCAACAGCGTTCAGCGTCTGCAAATTCTTCCAGTTCTCTATGTGTCTGTGGAGAAGAAGGAGAAGCTCAGCTGTGGCACAACCACATGGTCGCTCTGCCCGTATAGGGGACAGTGCACAGGAGAGCTCTTTGTGCCCTACCACCCAGCTCCACACCTCTTCCCACCTTCCTTCTGCCAAAACCTTCTTGCTACAAGTCTGGGAATTGGACCTGCTCAAGCTTTAGCATCCCCACTCTCAGACACATACGGTATGCATCACGCTGCCAAAACAAGTAGCTCCCCATGCTGCTTTTCATTCTGGTTTCCTAGTGCTTTGGGACAGTCAAACAACATGGCTTTACCAAGTTTCAAGTGTGGAATGTACAGCAGATCCACTGAACACTCTTGCTCAATCATTGCCTCTTTCTGCACCTCACTGCACACATTGGTAAAGTAAAGACAGGATCAAGATGGCTCACACAAAAGGACTGAATGCAAACAAACAAATCCTCACATCCGCAAAAATAGGGCCTAAACTGGGGGGAGGAAGAAGACAAGACATATATATCCAGTCTCTTACTGCTGTAGACAAACAGAGTCCTAGTCTTTGCTAGCTGCAAGTGCTACTGCCAGGAGAGCATCAAACTTAGTTCGGAAACTGTGCCTTTATTATAAATTCCTCAGTCGCCTGAGGCACTCTGGCAGGTATGTTATAAAGAACAAAAACAGAAATAGATCTGTCACCACTGCATCATTATTTAGTAAATATTAGAGCCAGGGGAAGGTGATGGATCAACAGCCCCAGAGAACAAGGTCTCCTGTTATTCACAGCAGAGGAGAGAAGCTGGCAGCAGCGCGGCCAGCTGGATGTAGTATGGACCTCTGCTAACAAGCTGCAACACTGCATGGTGGGGAAGGAGCTCAATCTTCATTACCAAGGCAGTCTTTGGCCAGTTTAGGTTTTTTCCCAGATTAAACTCAGACATCTTCCCACCACAAAGCACAAGCATTTTCAAGAGGATCTTTTCTGGAGAGCAAGTGGAGGTGGTCCTCTCTCAGTGTACGGGAAGGGGGGAAAACATCTAGGTGGTCCCCTTAGATAACATATGAAAGAAGCCCAACTTTGAAGTTTGTGAACATGAGTATCCAAGCTCACATCTGCCTTGATGTAATAGTTGGCTTTGGACTTGGCTCTGGAGAAACGAAACATTTCAAAGTGATGCAGGATAAGCCAACACTGGGAACCACCCTATGATTCTAGGTAAGAAGGTTTCAGGATACCATGTGGTAGTCCAGAGGGTGAGTAAATGGAAGAGGGACCTTTGACCACTTCCAGAGCAGTCACAGTGGCCACACATTCCTCCTCCAGCACTCACTACGCTTTATACTTGAATAAGCACAGATGAATCAGTGTAACACAAGTATATGGACCTGTTTAAGCCATATTCCAAATAATATCCAGCTCGAGAGAGAAAAAACACAAAACTTGGACTAAATCTAAACATATTTCTCTGCTCTCACCATGCAGATCCAAGAAAAGCAGAGACCCGCAAGAGTCACCTCTGCTTTCCACATGTTCCATAATCATCCGCATACCCCAAGGGGTTCGTGTTTAAGGACACAGCATAAGCTCCCAAGCAGCTGCTGCATGGCAGTGTAAGTTACAGTTCATCCTCAATGACCTGCTCATCAGCTTGAATTGCCTTTGTCCCAGACAGAATGAGAAACAGGACATTATCGCAGCCATTTCGTATTCCCTGCCAACGTCTAAGGCCCCTGCAAACACTTGCAGAACAAAACACAGACTGGGAGGAGTCAAGAGATCCGCCAGCTCACTGAAACCCTTCCCAGACAGGGCAGTTCAGGTTCTGGGCCACAAGATTTCAGGACTGAGCAAGGCTAGAAACACAAGTTGAATATATTTTCCATATGCAGCTCCTACATACCAAAACAGAGAGTCCTCCAAGAGGAGGAAAGAACATGGGAAGAAGCAGGAATGGGATGACGTGGGTTTACCACCAGGGCATGCTGACGCTACGGCATCCAAGCAATGACCTTCAAGGAGGGACGAAGCAGCCCCAAGCCAGGAGCTATGGAGCAACCACAGCTGGGAAGGAGACGGCGGCCAGATTGGCTCTTGTTTTATTGATTGTGTTTGCTAAAAAAAGTCAAGGTTATTTTTGACCTGACACTCAAAGCCATGAGGGCAGCATTCTAGAACAGGCAGAGAAAGACCTGAGCTTGTCCCCAGTGACATGCACAGACGTGATTTTCTGATGACTCAGCACTGGGGGTCTTGAGGTCCCCCTACAGCCAAGCCCCCACAGAAGTGACATTACATTAGACTGTAAATACAACTCCACAATATGTGTTTCAGCCTCCCAAATGAAGCCCATGGGCTTCCTGAGCCAGATACACTTGAGTATGTTATTTAACATAGACGAACAACACCCATAAAGTGAGACACAAGAGAAGCAACAGTGGAGATAAATACATACACACACACTTACATATAGGATAATCCTCCAGCCTAGCAGCTGTTTTACATCGAGCGCAATACAGGGAAATAGCGTCATCTTGAATTAGGTGCACAGGTCAGCAAGGGACTGAGTCTCTTAAGCTACACAAACACCTCCCTTCTCAGGGACTCCCAGAAACAGCTCTTCCCCTTTTTTCCCTCTGATTTTTCAACTTAGCAGGAGTTGCACCCTTGCTCCTAGAAGTGGTAAATCAGTCTTGGTTCACAAGCACCTCAAAGATACACCAGAAAAAAAAAAAAAATTTCTTTGGTTGCCTATTGCTTTGGAAAAGAGTGTAACTCTGCACTGGCTGGGTTCGCCTGAATCCACTTCAAAAACAAAACAGAAATGCATCTTATTACGAAAGCTCAAGGAGTCAAGCTGTGATTGCAAAATTGGCAGCGGTTACACAGGAAAGCAAACCAACCAAGCAAAGAAACTCCACCTCTAAAACTCAAGTTCCTCTTCATGTCCTCCAGTATCCCAGTTAGCTCCCTCTCTTTTCTTTCCAGGATTCTGCTTGCCCTTATATCCTTCCAATTCTGCTAAAGACTGAGCCCTTCCCTTCTCCTCTGCCTCAGTTCATTAACCTGGCAGGAACATGAGCGCTGGGTTCACATGATGTATTTCATGATGTGACAAGTCCTAGCCCTGCCCCGGTCTCTGCAATCAGGCATTGAGGTATGAACTACAGCCAGTGGGTTACTCCCTCCTCCCTGCAAACACCTCTAAATCCATATTCCTGCAACACATCTCAGGTATTACAAAGGTAAGCTGCTCTTCCGCAATAACTTCAAGACCAATACCATACTTCACAAATCCTGAGGTGCTCACCATGTACACATCCACCTAGACTCATTTCCAGCTTCTGATGAAGACCATATGAGAGGCATCGCAAACACAGATGAGATTACTCCCTTGTTTTGCAGAGTGGGGGTGGAGGAAAGGGGGAGTTTATTTAAATACTCAATTCCTTCTCATACTTCTTGTCTGTTTGGAGGGTCCTGTTGGTCCAGGTCTCCTTGCGCTGCAGAGCTGTCTTTATGCCACGCCTTTTATAGAGCAATCAAAGCCAGTCCACTTTAGCAGTAGCCAGAGCTTTGTCCTCCCAACTCATACTGAAACACTGCACCGAACTCCCCTGTTGTTCTCATTTCTTACTCACAGGCATTTCGCATCCATTTTTTTCTTGTGTCAAAACCATCTTTGCTTAAGCAGCTCTTTTCTTTTCCTGGTATTTCCTCCTCTTTACCTCACAACCAAGAGCCAGACCAACCCCACTATCATTTAGACATTACACGAGGCCAGCTTTTCTAAGGCAGCGTGTCTGTACCAAGCAGTGAAGTGCAAGGCAAATTGTCTCAAGTGCCTTGAAGAGATACTAACTCAAGTCCCTGAAGTGACGCAGATCTATTAGGCAGAGTTCTGCCGGTGAGGTTATTTTCCTTCTGGTTTCAGACCCAGCACAACTTGGTGACCTACGCAAAAAGGATCGCTGTGACACACATCAGCATAGAAAACAGCATTTTTTTTCTTCATCAGCCTATAAAAATGCCTTTTTCTTGAGTAAGAGTGACTGAGAACACAGAGCAGTCTCCGGGAGGTCTCACTTGTATAACAGCATGAGCAACTCCCAAGTTATACTCTAAATACTGTGACTCGAAGCCAGAGATCACACTAGCCTTCTTCACAGCCCTGTCAGCCTCAAGGCTTGTTTTCACCTCATAACTGAGCACTGCACCAAGTACTTCTATCCACCAGGCTGTTTCCAGCTGACATGATTTCATAGCTGACAGCAAAAGCCCCATTACACCCATATTTGCATTCATCCCACTTGACATTATTGTTTCTCTCTTGGTTTTGCTGCTGCAGCTCTAGCCCTTGGCCATCCTCACCCCACTTAGTGTTCCTGCAGCCCCAGCACTGTGCCAGCAGCAAAGCCCATGACCACACTCCTGCCTTTTTTGCCAGAGGAATCTCCTCTTTCAACACCTCCCACCATTTCTCCTTTATCCAACTTTTGACCTACAATGGCTGGGCTATACAGTGTGTTCTTCAGAAAAATAAACCACTTATGAAGTAATGTAGCATTATATTAACCTCTCACCATGAAGTCACCTCTTTGCTGAGTAAATCAGTTGCCTTTCTAAAGGAAAATACGGGGTTATTCTGACAAAAGCTAACTTTAGGGGGCCAACCCTTCATTATACCTCAGTGTCCATGTACCTACAGCCATGCCTTTACAACTTGTTGAAAGCCTTGTAGACCACTGTGGTCAGACCAATGGTCAGTCCACAGCTTGCAAGCTGTGCCCCAAGCAAGAGGAAACACAGGAAGCATGAAGCCCTATTTACCAGCTCCACAGCTCACAAGCATCATGTCTCACTTGCAGATCCCATGGCACTGTGTGAAGTCAATAAGGAGGCAGGTGGTTTTGCCCCTGCATCTCACAGAGAAATCAGTGATCTTATTGACCATACGGTCACCAAGTCACAGAGTTTAGGTTTCAGTTGGACTCCAGAATTGCCAGGACATTGCCCCACTTGCTGGAAGGGGAGCCACTGACTGCGGCGAAACAGCAGTTCCTTTCATTTCCAGGACACCATTCAAGGAGGTGTTTGATGATACAGGCTGGTGTTGCCTTCTTGAGACTGCGCAGCAAGCCTGCAGAGCTCCACATGCTCCCCTGCCAGCCCAGAGCCAATGCAGCAAGGGAGACTAGAATATCCACTGGGATTAAAACACAGCCAGGCTCATTTCATCCCACACACATGATGCAGAGGTGAAAAACAGCCTCTTATGCCAATTTACCAAGTGATTAGCTCGAGGCTACTTAATGTGTCTGGCCTTCCTTCACCCTCCTCATACAACAAGGATAATATTTATCTAATCTTTCTCAGCTTTTCAAGCACCATGGTCAATAGCTAAAAAAGACACTCAATAAGCGCCAAGTACTATATAGCATGTGTACACACGTGCTACCCAAATCTATATCCAGCCCAGACCCAAGTGGAACAACTTTTCATCAAGATGCCATCAGCTGAATTCACTGCCAGAGGAGACAACATGTCCCTCTTAGAGCCACGCTGTGCAAGTGCCACTGCTCGTGTTTGGATGCTGAGCAGTGAATAAATTGCACACCAGTAAGCAGGTGGTACCCTGACACACACACAANGCAGCTGAATAAAGACTTATGAGGGCAATATTTTCCCCCTTTAAAGCACAGGCTTCTCCTTCCCCAAAACACAAAGAAAAGTCACCCAACAGTGGATAACTTTGCATCATTAAGGATAATTTGAGGTCACTGGGAAAAGGAGGGGGAGAGGGGAGAAAGCAAATCCAGCTTTGTAGCGATAATTATGAGCATAACCCCACAGTGTAATTGTGATTCGTCAAGGTAACGATCATAAAACACATCACCGCGACACAGCTCCCTCCGCACTAGCGGATCTGCTCCTCTTGTCAAGGATATATAGGGGTATGTGGGTACTGCAGAGGATACGAAGGGGGTTGCACCCTTGGGCTCAGCCACATCCAACACAACAATCCAAACCAGACCCTTCCAGAAAGGCTGGGCAAAGGCAAAAGTCCCCAACCCCCCAAGCTGGAGAGGGCATGGCAGCAATACAGATTTACACAAGTCACTGCAGTGTGGTGCCCCAGCAGTCTTCCTGGAGAAACCCAACTGCTACACAAAGCATTCAGAGGAGAGGTCTCCCCTGCAGGACATCTTTCAGATGAGTCCAGGTGAGCATCACAGTCACCCCAACAGCATCTGCTTGTCATTGGCCAGCTAAAGGCAACCACTAGATATAGAAGAGCTGCTCCAGCTGCACTATCTAACAAGATTGCCATATAAAGCCATCCAACTGTGGAAGATACCCTGAGAAACAGCTTTAAGCTCTGCTGAAACACATGTTTTTCCAGGCACTGCAATTAAACCACGTGCCTGGCACCCATAAAGATGCAGAGGACCTGTACGTACAGGAGAGAGGGAAGTACCTGCAATGAAAAAACTGACAGCAGTGCCAACATGACCAGGACCTCACTCGTGCCTTTTGTTCCTGAGGACACAAGACCATCTCAGACAGAGGGTGCACTGTGCCCTGTGTTTATTTGTTCTCTCATATCCCCTTTATGATCTCCACAAGCCTTGAGCTCACTCCAGGACAGCTGCCACATCCTGCACCAGCCAGAGCTGGTGACTTATGGAGCAGAGAGCATCCCTTCCAGGGACAATGTGTCAGTATTACTAGAAGACAGTGGGCTGTCTGGACCCAGCCTGGACAGATTGCTGCAGCACATGGGAAGCAGTATGTTCCCATTATCGCGCACTACATCCAAGGTTTTTCAGTGCAAGAAGAGTTATGCCCAGTTACTCACTTTCAGAAAGGAAGAAATAGGTGCAAGTGGGACAGCGGAGCTGAGGAAGTGCTGTGGGCAGCAATGCAAGTGCCATCAAAACAAATACCTGCCTTAATATCCCATCACTATTACTCAGCTAGTGCTGGGAGAAAGCAGCCCTGGGGTCCAGAGCAAGAACTGAGGTGTCAAAATTATCCCAGAGCTGAAGAAACCTCATTTATCAGAGATGAGCAACAGTGCAAAAGCTTTAGGAAGAAAATTCCAAGAGCTGTAGCATCTCCTCCACGGGGAGCAGGGTTGGGGGGACAGTGTTCCTGAACCCCACTGCATACAGGCTGGGATCCTGTCTCAGACCCAGCTCCCTCCCCACCACCTCAGCATCTCTCAGCTGCTGCAGGCTCTCTCCTCACCTCTTTCTTATTTACTGCCTATTACCATCTGACCCCTGCATGGTCTCAGACACCACCTGAAGTGAGAGAGCATTAGATACAGTGCACAGTTTAGACATGGACGTAAATACACTAATGCAACCACCTTGGGGTGAAGCATCAGCAAGAGCAAACCCCCCACCTACAGCATCAGCCATAGCTCATCTGCTCTGGGTGGCAAATGCAAAAATGCTTTTTCCCTAAAAAGGATAATTCCTTCATTACTCTGGCAGAAGAGTCTGTAAAACCAGTCCTCTAAGCCCAGAGAGGTGCTTCACACCATCAGACCCAGATCTGGGGTATGCAGAGCAGAGGCTTCTGCTCAGGACTGCTAACATCAACTTGCACATCCCTAATCACATCACATCTCCAAAGCAGCCATCCAGCCAGCTGGGACAAGAGGGCAATCCAAGGGCAAAAAGAACAATTCCCCTGGGAGACTTACACCAAGAACAAACCGCAAGGTGAGGCAGCATCCTCTGCTTTACAGGGCACAGGGGACCAAAAGAGCTCCCATTTTTAGGCAGCTCCCCAGGCACCTGCCATGCCAAAAGAAAGGATGCTTTTATCCATAGGATTTCATACACAGTGACAGCCAGCAGCGTGCAGCGTTTTGTGGTCTTTAAAGATCAAATGGCATTTTATAGAGGAAGCAGCACGCTGGTCAAAATCGCCTTCAGTAATCATATTCTGCCTTATTAAACCTTCTTTGCAACTTCAAACTGGAGGTCAGATTCCCTCGCGCTCCCTTCTCCGAACACGTCCAGGGCTTTTCAGAAATTAATATATATATATATAAATTAATACAGGCAGAGAGACCTGCCAAGCTCTGCTCCAAAGGCAGCTGTATTTCTCTCCTGGAGAGCACAGTGCCTACACACATTAGCAAGACAAGGTGATGTACTAAAAGTACGGGATCAGTAGAGTACAGCTTGGCAGGAATAGCTCTTGGTACAGAGTAGTGCCAAAGAGCATGTGGTGGAAAGGAGCCCCCCAAAAAGGCATAGGGCTTTGGTGACAGTCAAGATGATGTCCTGATAGACAATATTAGCTCAGGCAGCACCCAAAGGATATCACTGCCAGCTACACGCATGCATTGCACTTCGTGCTGTGCTTGACGACAGGAAAATGGATGGAGGAGGAAAAGGAGAAAATAAAATCTCCCACAAGCTGGCTGTTACTGTGATATATGGTGCCGGGAATGAGGAGGCAGGAGTGAGAGTCCAGCAAGAGCAGACGCAAGAGCCAGAGATGGAGCTGCACAAATGCTGCTGCAGGATGGGGCTGTGGTCCTTAATCCAGGCTTGCTGCCTTTGCTGGCCCTGCCTGCTGCCACCCACCCACACAAACCCACAAGCACGCTTTCTAAAACCATAGCCTCCATGGGTGTCTAAATTCAGGGGTTTTGCATCCACATCAGCTTCATCTCAAATCCCATTTCAATGCAGTTGCACATTTTGGGGCAGATCCTTCCCGCTATTCCTGTGCCTGGATCCTAAAACCAGCACAGGAACCAGAGCTTGGAGCCGCAAACTGTGGGTGCCAAGGAGTCCGTCTGTTTCTACACGGTCATGGCTAGCGAGAAGTTGAATCCAGCACCCTCCCTCATTCCCCCATCCCACTTTATCCTCCTCTGCTCCCCCACAGTTCCACTGCCCCCATAATGCGACTCATCCCATTTCCAGCTTTCCCACACACCCCAAACACCAGGAAAGTCGCTGCCTGAGCAAGGAGAGCAGAGAGCCAATCTTTCTTGGACTCACATCCTGCTCCCACGAAACATTTATTTTCCCAAACAGCTCCCAAGGAGCCTGAACTTTGATCCTCCAGCACTTTGGCTCCTCAGATGTTTATAAAGCTCAAACAAGCGGGCAGCAATGCCCAGCTGGGCTGGCTGCAGGCCAGGCTCCCAGCCACTCCCCTCCGGATGATCACGGGCAAAGCAGCTCCAACCTGCAAGCAGACTTGCCAGGGTCCCCGTTACCTCCATGGCACGGCAGATCTGCCTGCCCAGCCTGCCAGCTGCTCCCCATAAAGCCAAAGGACCAGATAAGCTCTTCATGGAGTTTATTTTGAACCAACTGCCACGACTTGGCCCCAGTCTTGTATCTTCATTGCAAATAGATCACTGCCAGCTCTGTCCACGCTCCCCAGTAGCAATGGAGGGGCTCCTCCATCACCCAGGAGAAGGGCTCAGTCCCCTTTGGAGCCGCAAACTGTAAAAAAAGAAAAAAAGGTCTCCTTCCCCCTCTCCCCAGCCTTTCCAGTACACCAGCTTGCTCTTATTGCAGAGGTGCAAGAGCAGAAGCATCACTCAGGAGCAGGGGGACGCACGCATCAAGACACTGTGACTCAGAGCTCTAAGCTACCCAGGACAGCAAATGCTTTGTTGGGGAGTCAGCTGGCTCTGCAAAGGAGAAGGTAACCAGCACGCCTCTAAACATGACACAGGCAGGAGGAGGCAGGCAAGGGAAGAAAGAAGAGCAAGGAGGGAACAGACACTTTAAAAGCTCTTCTTCCAGTGCTCTGCTTTGTTCATATAAATGTGGGAAAAAAAAGTGCCTTGCAAAATTGTTATAGAAGAAGACACTCTGACAACCAGAGATGCTGCTCGCCAGGTTGTTGTGTTTGAGCTGATCCAGCTATGCAAACAGCAGATCTGGGGACCGTTTCTAGCCTATATCACAGCTCAGTCTGCCTTCCCTCCAGATAAAGGCATAACAGAATTACAGAGAAGCCTCTGCTCACCCAGCATCGCAACAGAGAGCAGCACCCACAGCCAGGGCTTGCCAGCTCTCCAAAACCAGCTGCCCCGACCAAGCCTCTGCCCTTCACTCTCCAAAGGTCTCCCTTTCACCAGGGACAAAGACGGGCTAACACCCTCAAACTCACACTATCTAAACACACTGCTGTTGAGCTGCATTGGCTGTGAAGTAAATATGTTTTGCTTTACACCAGGAGCAAGGCAGGAGCACACAACCCAAGTCACCGCAGCTTGACCAACGCACGGCAACTCACTAACCCAGCACTGACATCCTCACCTTTTCCTGGCAGGTTGGCCTTGCACCCCTCTCTTCAACGCCACGTCTTGGGGGTTTGCATGGAGGTTTAAGGCCACAGCATTGAGAATTGAGGACATCAGTCCTAGTCAGGTGATAGCAACCCACATGTGCCCCTCTCCACATCCCAAGGCCATATGCTCTCTCATGAGACACGAGCATAGACATGACAAGTCCGATGGTTTGGTGTTCCTGAAAATAAACCTCCTGTTTCTGAAGCATTTCCAAGGGGTTGGCATTACACTGAAACGTATAAAATCTCACGGAGCATTTGAGGTTTGCAGAGGTTCCGCTTGGTTTTAATTGTGAAGAGGAAGCAAGCAAGGAAGCCAGGCTGCACCTCCTGATGGCACCCGCCCTTTCACAACTTGGGCTGAAGATACATTTAACAGGATACATGCCTTTTTGATATCATTTAGGGTCACCGAGCAATTTCAAAGCCAGAAAGTAGATTATCGGATAAAACCCTTCCAGGGAGATGATGTTGTAGGAATTTTTTTTCCCCTGGAAAGAATGGCTCAAACTTTGTTTCTGCTCCTAGGCAGCTGGACAGTCAGGAGGGTCCCAGAACCAGCCCAACCTCAGAGCAAGCTACATGAGCCCAGAGAGTTATCAGTGAAGGGAAGCTCATTCTGCACAAAGAATATGGACATTGTCTGTTGCTGACCCCAGGCCACTCTCCGGGGAACGGGCTGGCTCACTCGCAGCCTGCAACAGCTGGAGCCCAAAAGCCTGTGCTGTGTGCCAGGCTGGAGCTTACTGGGGACAGCAGCTGGCTTGAGACAGCCCTCCTGCACGCTGGCTCCTCCACCCTCCATGGATATTGCAACGGGATGGAGAAGGGCTGCCTTTGTGCTCCCTCCTCCTCTGCAAAAGGAGGGCTTGGACCAGGTGTCACCAACCTCCACAGTTGACATCAACACACCAATATGCTCTTGCCCACAGACTCCCTGTGCCAGCCTTGCACCAAGCTTGCAGGAGGCTCTCCAGCCCCTGAGCCACCTTTGAGCTCACCAGGCAGCCAGTAGTCCTGCCTAAAGCCCCACTAGCAGCCCCAAGCCACCATCAAACCACAGATAACTCCCAACAGCACTGGGTCAGGTAGCTCTCCAGTTTCTCCTGCTACAATGCCAAGGCTCAGATTCAATCTCTGGGACAGCACATGAAGGATCACTGTGCCAGGCTTGCACCCTTCACTGCATTCCAAAAGCTGTCTGCCCCAGAAGCATCATTTACAGCCCCTGCAGCTGTTTCCCTGCCTCCCAGCAAGGGCAGGAGGCAGAGGAGAAGGAAACAGGATGAAGCCAGAGGGGAGGGCAGAGCTCAGAGCCAAAGCAACACTGGGATGCTCAAGGGCAGAAGCTGCAGCTCCCTCTCTCAGGGTTTCAGGCCCTGTGGGAAAGTAAAAGCAGGTGAAAGGCATCCCCCACTCCCACCTCATCTGACACAGCCTCCAGCACCACTGGAATCACCTCACCAGCAACGTGCACAGCGATGCCAGCAGCCTGGGAAATCACCTTGTGCAGCAGCAGCTGCAGCATCTTCCACAGTTCCCCTGAGAGCCACAGCACACACCAGCTCCACAATTCTGCCCCTTTCCCAGCACCAGAGCCCCCCACACCTGCCCTTCAAGGGCATCCCAGCCCTCCCAAGTAGCACGATGCAAGCACCAGCACCAGCTCCAATTTCCATAATTTAGGTGGCGAGAGCATCAGGGCTGCCTGGCCACAGCACCCCACACAAACACACCAAGCCAGGGAACTTCTCCTGGGTGAGAGGCAACACATGATCTCTTGATGCCCCCACACACACACTGACCAACAGCTTCTGTCCATGATGGCTTTCAGCTGGGTTGGTTTTGGTTTTTCACATCTTTTCCCCTATCTCCCCTTTGAAAAATCCTGTAGTTGCTATGGAAATAGTCTCATCAGTATGAGCAGAGTGTAGCAGCACCAGCCAAAACTCCCTGTGGCTCCCAGTTGACACCAGTGCCTAGGAACTGGTAGCACAGAAGGCTATCCCAAGCTGCACAGGGGATACCCTGAGCTTAGAGCAGAACTTGACACTGATGGGTGAGCAAGACCCACCTGGGAGTCAAGGACAGGGACCTGCAATTCATCCAGGGATAAACCAGAGGAAAAAAAACAAAACCACAAACCAGCCAAGATGGCCTCACAGTGGCTAAGGGATGAAAGGGTTATAAACAGCAAAAAGCTGCAATCTGCCCCAGTGATGCTATTGCCAAGAGTAGGAAGTGACCAAAACCAAGGGCAGCATGAGCGGAGCTGAGCTTTGTCACTGGCTCTGCCACCGGCTCAGTGAACTCCTCCAGGGAGGCTTCTGTTGCCCCATACTCCCACCTCCCCACCTCTGACATAAAGCTAATAAGTAAGCAGGGTGTGAACAGCAGCTGCCAAGTACTGTGGAGAGGGTTGGAAACAGCAAAAATCTTTCCCATCCAGCAAAGACCAGTGTGTTGGGCAATCGCTCCATGCTCCAAGGGACCTGCTTCACGCACTGAGTCGCTCCTCCCATCTGAGAGCCCTGGCTGCAAACCATTTGGATCTTCCACCGTGAGCTGATTCCTTGCTGAAAACACTGGCAGGGTCTTCACATATGAAGGATCAACCTTTATCACCAGAGCTTGGAGCACGGTCCCCAGGTACTGGAGACCAGCTGAATGGGAAATGCATCTTCTCCGCAGGAGTGGGCAGCAGGCCAGCAGTGCTCAGTGCACTTGGAGGTGCTACTGCCATGTATCTGTCATTAACCCTGGGTTTAGGGTAAATGCTGGGGACTTCCATCTACCATCACCCCACCCAGCTGGGAGAGAGGGAGAATGCAACGGCCCTGCCAACAGCATGGACACCTCCTGCATCCAGCCATGCCGAGCCGCTGCACTCAACCTGCTGGTGTCCATCACCTTGTCACCAGCTGCAGCTCATGACAAATGGCAACTCCACGAGCAATGACAGCAGGAGGCTCTCCCAGCTACAGGATACAAACACAGATCTCTGCCACTATCAAGGGCTGTCCCCAGGCATCTCCAACCTGAGATCACTTCACAAATGGCAGTTTAACCCTGATGCAAGCTGGTGCCACAGTAATGAGCTTCTGAGCCACACCACGCCCTGTCTGGTGGTCAGTCAGATCACCGAACCCTTTTCAGCACTCATTGTGGACCATCACACCCGAAACTCCTTTCACAGCATCATTGTATGCTTGGCAAGAAGCAGGTTACTGATGCTTCCCCAAATATCTATCTCCCGGAACGGGGATTTTCCTGCATTCAATACTGATGCCACCATGCAGATCTCACCAAGCTTCACCATCCTCCCCCAGCAGCCCTACACGAAGCTGCTGGAGCTGTCACACAGCACATTCCACCATCTGCTCTCAGTCCCGCCTGCAAAGGAAGAAATATATGGGCAGCACCACCATGGCACCATGAAGCACTATGGTACATCCATTGGGCTGACACATTACTGGTGCCAGAGTGGATCTGAGTGCAGCATGGAGCACTGCTGGACCCTGCCAGACCTTACAGGTGCACAAAGGTCTAAATAACATCTTGCATCATTGAACTGTGAACAGCACATCTACCTTGGGAGCCATCAGCATCTTCAGTCTTGCCAGATCCTGAACGCTTTCCTAAAAGGATGCACTCGAGAGCAAAGGATGAGCTTGAGCTGTTATTGAGCCATCCAGGCTTGGTGAGAGATGCTGCAAACAGGAGGCTGCACTCCAGTGACTGTCCTTTCCTACCCAGATATAACAAGTTCAAGACCTTAAGCATGACGTAGCAGCCAAAATGCTTCCCATTCTCACCGTTTTGTCCTGTGCCTGGGGAACACGCAGTCTCTCTTGCTCCCTGCTGGCAGAAATCTCATTCTATCAGCTCTAAACCTTCTACTTCACAGTTTTGGGGAGCTAGTATTAAAAGGAGTTACATTCAAACTTGCCTGCAAAGCAAAGGGTCTCTCTACAAAAGCAGCAGAGAGACCCAAATCCGTCCCACTTGGACTAGGACTTGAGCAGGGGAAGCTGCCAGACAGCCACCCACCGGTGACACTGACACATCTCCATCTCAGGATGCTCTGCCAGTCCATGTTACTGTCCGTCACGTAACATCTCCAAAGGCCATGCCCAGCTGTGCAGTTTCAGCTCCCACAGTCCCTTTATCCTCTATGACCAAAAGGCAACCTCAGTGATAGAGCAGAGACTGTCCTGTACCACAGAAATGCAACACACAGACCAAAGAAAACTACTACTCTCTCATCATACTGCAAACCTTTCAGGACTCCTAAACATGCAAATCTCCCAACATTCACCTTTCCACCATCTTTACTCCAACCCAAGGGTCCCCATCAAAACCTCAGCAGCAGGGATGGTTTGGCAAGGCCGCGTCAGCCCTGGCTGCTGCTACCAAGCAGATAATGGTTCCAAGGAGTAGAGCAGCATTTCGGGGCTGTCCCCAGGGACATTAATCCTAGAGCACCTTGAAACACCCAGCAGAAAGCCGCCAGCAGTGGCCGTTGCCTGCGTAGCAGCACAGCACCTCAAATAAAAACTCCCCACAGCCAACACAGCGAATGAGATTACAACAAATATAAACTAATGATACAGCTGTCAAGACAGATTAGACTGCACAGTGTAAAAAATTGCAGGGCTGTTTAGTCACAACAATATAAGATTAATTTATCAATACAGCTTATGTGGCACTGGAGAGATAGCAAATTGAATAAGTGAATCTTTTCTACACCTTGCACACAGAGGGAGCCTCAGACCCGATGGGTGCACAGGTCTGGACACCGGTGAGGATCCGCAGGCTGGGATTAGCCCAGCGGGGCTGGTTTGATACAGCCGTGGAGGGTCTGCACCCCTATCCTAGATTTAGTGGACAGGCACACAGGCAACCCACACACGACTCTACACCCACAAAAGTACCATGCTTTTGCAGTACGAGGCTTAAGAGGGATACTGCTAAAGCAAGACATCCAGAAGCTGCTGCTGCAGGAACTTCCCAGACACCTTTCCACAAGCTCCAAGTCCAGCACTGCAGGACTCAAGCCATTTGTGTTGCCTCACCTTTAACCTCTGCCCCAGTTACAGTGTGGGTGTTTTAGCGCACGCAGCAATCAGAGGCAGCAATCCACCTCACTTACACGTGCAAAAATACACGTATCCACCTCTGCCCTTTGGGGGCTAAGCCCTGGAAGACACAGGCAGGCTCACAGATCTCAGAACATCTCTCAAAGAGTGCCCAAAAATCAAGAATCCAACCAACACATCCTGAGGAGATGCTTCCTTATTCATCTTGTATTCTGCCGAAAGACTAAAACATCCCTGGCGAGCCCGTATCATCTCAGATCTCTCATACGTTGCCATCTGTGGGTTAAAAATGTGCAAGTAAATAAATAGCTGCAGCGATAACGAGCCAAGGTTTCGATCTGTGAAGGTGAGAGCACAGTGGCAGCCGCCGATACGAAGGAAGCGCCCGTTTCTATAAATATTGAAATCCGGTAATTATCATCATTAGAACTAGTTGTCATTTAGCTGAAGCTCAATCCCAACAAGTAAGAATGGCATTTATTTGCCACAATTAGAACAGCTAAAAATACCTCCGGAACGTTGCCTGGTTCAGCCCCATCCTGCCAACCCTGCCCCCCCCGCCCGCCCCAGTAGGCTCAGCCTTGGGCAGGGAGCAATGTGAAGAGGAGAAAAACACTTGAAGAACCACAGAGAGGGTTGAAGAAACTCTGTGCTCCCCCAGAGAGACCAGGACACCAACACAAGGCCATCCCATCTTCTAGGAGCCCTTCCAAGCTCTGCTCCATGGCTTTCTCCCTAACTCTCGCTCAGCCCAGCTAACTCGTGCCCCACGATGTTGGCTCACTGGTGCAATGTAGCTGCNGTACATATTTGTATATATTTACCTTTTATTATTACTGTTATTATTATTCTCATATTTTAGTAAAGCTGTTCTAGTTTCCTTTCCTAATTCATAAGTCTCTCTCCTTTATTTCCTTTCTTCCCTTTTTGAGTGGGGAGGGGGAGAGAGCATCTGTTGCAGATTTGGGGGTGCCCTGACCCCAAACTGTGACACTTACGCGAAGCAATATCCCCTTCAGCAAACTGTGTTTCCTATACTGAAAGTTTCTTTGCAGTTGTATCAAAAGGCACAGATTTGCTTTAAAAGACAATGAAAACGTCCAGCCCACCCTACTGGCAGTGGTGGTCAACAGCCCCAGCAGCACCCACGTGATTCAAAAGAAAAAAAAAAAAAAGCCATTGCTGACACACACATGCAATTCCTTGCCTCGTGGGAACGTTACAGTTATGCCAAGAGCCTCCAGGCACTCAGAATCTCTTCCAGGCCCCAAACAAGAGGACTCCAAGAACTCAGCGTGCAAGACAGACACACACCTTCATGGATGAACTTGCTGGAAGACCTCACCCTTCCTGACTTCTACGGACAGGGGTCAACCACTCAAGTAAAATGCTGTTACGGGCATCAGGCTACCCTGTCCTATCTCTGCAAGATGACCAGGGGGCCACCACCACTCCACAACCCTTTAAACATGAGTGGATTCAGCCATCCTATCCTCCCTTGGTGACACATCTACACTCCATCTGCCACCAAGCAGTTTTCCAGCCTTTTCCCTGACAATAAATAAATGCTTGTGGAGTCCAGATAGACATTGCAGGAGGCAGCACCTCAAAGCAGCTACAACCACCTCTAAGCTTCCCACCCAAGCCCACAATACAGAAAAATTCCCACCTACTGACCCAAATTACCCAGGGCCATCTCCTTGTGCTTACTCCGAGACTCGAGATTTTCCCTGAGGAAACGTGCCGAGCTCCCCCGGTCAGGGATGTTCTTTCTGACAGTCACGGTGATTATCTTCCCCCGCTTATTCGATAATATCTGGAAAGGGCCGTGAAATGGGTAGCTTAGCGATTCTCCGCCGTGCGGGGGCGAAGGCACTGAGGTGCTCGCTGCCAGGTCCCAACAACAGCCCAAATATTCATCTTGGCCCCACAAGCCACCACCTGCTCCTCCCTGAAATGCCTCCAGCCCTGCGACTTTCTCAGCCCCTAGCCTCCCTCTGAGGGTAATTCGACGACTTCAGTGGCATTTTTTCCCCCTCGCTTGCCTTTGAACTCTCTCCAGTTTGTCAACATTCCTGTAATAAGGTGCCTCAAACTGAGGCCACATTCCTGGAATTTTTGTACTGTTATTTTGGGGGTTTTCTGTCCATTTGGGGCGAGTTTAATATGAAAAGCCAGCGTGTAGCTCTGCTCCCACAGCTCCCCCTCTCCCCAAGCACAGCCCATCGCTATTTGTTTAGGGCCCTAAGCCAGTTTTCAGTCCATTTGGCAGCATCATAACCAAGGCAAACTGAACTAATTTTTAGAGTAAGATTTGGCGAGACACTATATCAAATGCTTTGCTAAATCCAAATATATTAGGATTTCCACGTTCTGCTCAGCCACTAATTTTGTGATTCCATCAAAAAGAAAAAGCAATCAGGTTTGTCTGGCAAGATTTATTCTTTCTAAATCCCTGCTGTTATTGCTCATGCTTTCCTTATCCTCTAGTGCTTCACTTTCTTAATACTGCAGGACTGGAAGCGTTTGCTGGAAATTTATTTTTGCTATTTATATGGATTTTGAAAATCTGCCTCTTCTCTCCTCCGCTGCCCCCTGCCTTCCCCACTGCTCTTAGCATCCCTGCGTTGCCACTGTGCACATCTCCTCCTCCATCCTCCTCCCAAAGCCAGAGCACAGCGGTATCATAAGCCCAGTGTTAATAAACAACTGGCCTCAGACATAAGATAGAGAAGAAAANAAAAAAAAAGAGAAATTAAAATTGAAAAAAAAAAAAAAAAAAAAAAAGAGGAATGTTTGGCAATAGGAGAAAGGTCTAAAGAAACACGCCCAGCTCGGTCAAGTCCAGGTCCATTGCAGAGCACCGCCAGCACTGCGAGCAGTTAATATTAATGCCTCAGCCGGCCATCCCAGAGCATCACCTCATTTCTCTTGCAAATCTTTTGGCAACCACCCTCCATGCGATCAGATAGAGTAGAGCCACAAATGACACCAGTCAGTGTCTCAGCAGAGGACTTGCACAGTCCATGGTGGGTCAGGGCCAGCAATTCTGTAAATGAAACCCTGAACCGCTCAGGTGGTTGAGAAGCTTCTCCAGGCTTGGGGCTTGCAGAGAGGTCAGCAAGGGCTGCGCTCCCCAGCTTCCCACTCATGCTCTGGGGATTTAAGTAACCTGGAAATCCACATCACAAGGTACTCAGATCTCCTGCAGCATTTTCCTCCACAAGGAGCCAAGCAGAAGTCTCCAAATCCTGTGTGCATGAAGCAGCTTTGCAGACAGCACCATCCCAAAACACTCCACTGACCCCATCCTAGTTCTGACTGTTCATCTTCTGCTGTGTGCTCCACTGACCTCCCTAGGAGCGGGGCAGAGCTGCTCATGCAGTTACCCATTCAGGGTAATGCTCACTCCTGCTCATTAGGAGGAAAAAGGCAGCTCTGTTGGACCATAATCAGTTGCTGCTCACTAAGTCCTTGGACACAGAAAGGCTCAGTATTTTGCACACCAAATACCAACGTGTCTGGGTGCCAGGTGCACAAGCCATAGCAAAGTAGCAGCACTACCAGCCTGGACCAACACCGAGCCAACCACCCAGGCCATGCCGTCATCTCTGGCCGCAGCCTTTCCCACAAAGACAAACAGCTCCTCTTGCACACTCAGGCACAGCCCAGGCTGAGCAGTGAGGCCAGAGTTATAAACAACACAGCTCATAGCACTGAGCTAATATCCACACGCTTGGTTTCCTACACCTCCCTTGGTCAGGTCTCTGCCAGACCCCTCGCCTCAGCTCCTACGTACTTTCCCAGCATCATCACAAGGAGAAAAACACAGCATAACCATCCCAGCAACTCAGGACTCAGAAATAGAGCACTAGCACCCAGGAGAAGGTCAGGTAATGGTTCTCCATTACCACATGGGACCTTTGCTGCCCACAGCTCCTTCAGTGCTTGCTGAAGGGACCTCAGATAGGGACACGGCAAAGCTAGACTGCAGCATGACCCCGAGCATTCAAGGGATAAACGGAGATTTTGTCTTTAACTCCAGCTATTTTTACATCTCAGAAATGCGCCCTCGGGGAGCAGCCCTGTCCAGGAGCACTCCCAAGGGCTGGGATGCCTGTGGTCAGGCACAGGCTCCACCAACACCCTCCAGTTTGCACCCAGCTGGCTGCAGCCCAGAGGCTGAAGATGACAGCCCAGCTCTGTTCTGTTCCCAGTGCAAGGACAACCTTCCCCGCAGGCAGCTGAGCAGAACGTCCTCCACCAGCTCTCACTGGTAAATCCCAGGGGAACCATCCAGAGATATTAACCCATCCCAGGGCAGCCACTCTCCACCACCCCATCACTCTCCCTGCATCCCCCCCAGCCTCACCAGGGCTCAGGATTTACAGCGCAGGCAGAGCCAGGTGGTTGGCAGCAGAAAACTGATGGGGATAGAGGATTTACAGGGCAAGGCCAGTTTCAGGGGAAGCAGAGCCAAGCAAGAGGGTGATTTACAGGGTCAGCAGCAATTTACACAGCAGGTAGCACCAAGGAGGCAAGGATTTACAGGGGCAGGGGACAAGTACTACTCACGCGTGCTTACTAGGAAACTAGTGTCTCCTTCCTCTGACCACTGTACTCCAAGGAGGTGTTCGGGAGCAGATGGATTTGTAACAAGCCTCACTCTTGCTCTGGAGATCACAGGCAGGCCAGCTTCAGGGACCCTTCCCAACCCAGCATGGCTGCAACTGCAGCTGGTTTCTGCTTGGCCACAGCACCCTCAGGGTCAGTGTGTCCCTGTCCTACCACTGCCCCAAGGCAGTGCTCCAAAGTCAGGCTTGGTGGTCAGTCCTTCCAGGAAGGTTACAAATAGCAAACCCTTGGACTTCTCCTGCTGGAGCTGGAGGCCCTTCCTCCTGGCAAGCCCCCCAGCCCCTCAGCTGCCAGGGTCTCATCCAGCCCAACTGCTGGCAACAAGGCAGCGTTTCTCCCACTGCCAAGGCTCCCCACTGCCTGCCCGGCTGGCAACAGGCAGGCAGGGGTCACGGGTTGCCATCCGTCCATCCTGTGGCGGGGCAGCGGAATCAATCCCAGGGCCACCAGCACAGACATACGAGTCACGTCACCCAGTCTCCAGCCCCATTTTCCAGCTGTTTCTGGCACCCAGCAGGAGCCAGGGGCTGGGGTCAGCCTCACATGAGCAACCACGAGCACATCAATTTGGGCAAGCAGGTCCTTTCTTTCTCCCACATCTTCCTCCCACTCCTGAAGTGCAGCAGGGCTGGCGAGGGATGCGCACCCTGAGTGCAGGGTGCAAACACAGGGGGTGGCACCATGATTTGGTCTCCAGCTGTCAGAAACATCCCAGCCCAGGCTTATACTAGCAGAATCCCTGAGTTGGTAGCTGCCAGGCTGAGCACAAAATGACATGGGTTACCCCTGGCCTGCTCATATTGCCAGGGATTAACCTCAAAGGTTGCACACTGAATAAAAAAAGATATATAGGAGAAGTTGTCCTATCACTGAGACTCTACTTGCCACTCAGGGAAGCATGACAGGCATGAGCCACACTAGCCTCTGCCACCCCAGAAGGTGCCAGGAGCAGCTCAACTTGATGGTTAGAAGCAAGTTAGGAAACCCTGCCAGATCCAGCTCTTCTGTGCTACTGCTCCCTGTCAGTGGTACAAGCCAAGGGCTGCCTATGTAGAAGGGATACTTGCAACCCATCACAGCCCCGGGACCAATAATTCAACCATGCCAGCAGGAGGCTGGCCCTAGATGACACACCAACCCACATCTTACACAACCCTACATTTACTTCCCCAGAAGACACCAAGTCTGGTTTGCAACTCAAAAGGTGGAGAGGTTGGTCCTGCAAGAGCCCAGGAAAGAAGGAATTCACTCAGACATTTCATCTCAGTCTCATTATCCCAACACTTTCCAGATACCAGGAGACCCACATGTTCAACAAGTGCAACCCTTGCAGGAGACACACAATGTCTCACAGTGTTGGGTTGTTCAGCACAGAGGTGCAATAGGACCAGGTGCCACTAGCAGAGGGAGGGAGGGAAAGAAAGCACATTGACTGTAGACACTCATAAAACCATTGAGCGCTGGCCAGAGCTAGCACAGCATAAATGAGAGGAAAATGAAGTTGTGAGCAGCCTGCAAAAGCAAGAGAAGTTTCTCCCTTTCTGCCTGTAGAAATAGCAGCTTTGCAGCGTAGACAGGCTATGAGTCACGCTGGGCAATATTGCAATGCGTAAGAGCCCAGATACCATCCCATCACTCTCAGGCAAGGGCTTGGTCCCAGCACAGCCTACCTAATCCTGCAGCTCCTCGGCAGCCCTTCCCCAGCAGAGAAACACAGGCAGATCCAGTGCAGCATCCCAAGCAACCTGGTTCTCTTTTCCATGTAAAACTTCCAGAGAGGTACATTAGCAGCATCCAACCCTCATATCATCCCTGAGCGAAGACCGGTACACCTACACCTGAACCACAGGCAGCAACAACGGCATTGCCCCACCCCCCTACCCCAAAGTTTGACTAAAGCTCAGGAGTATCTTTGCTTTTATAAATCTCTGCCTTTTAATGATGGCTTCAAGGCTCAGAGAAAAAAAGGCCCATTAAACTCACTGAATAAGTTAATGGGGCAGAGAGAATCCATTTCAAAGCCACCCCAGGCTATTTTCCTCTGGAGCTAAAGCCTGAATAAGCAAAAAGGAAAAATTAAAACTGTACAGTGCTTTGCCAATAAATAACCCCCAGTGTAATCCACTACCAGGCAGGCCTCCATTTGCAGAGATAATAGGAGGCAGATCAGTTGCAAACCACCTCCCCTCGCAGGGACCACCACCTTTTGATTGCAATTAGCTGGGCCACGGCAGGAATCTCCATCTCCTGCCTGTTGCCTTCCACCTGCCTGAGCAAGAAGGGGATGGCACATCCCATCAAGAATTACCTAAATCCAGCACTTGGCTCTGCAATTCCCCAGCACCCATGCTCTAAATACACATCTCTGCCTCCTTTTTCCCCAGCCCTGCTGTCTGTTCATGCTCATGCTTCATTTTCTCCCCCTCCTTCACCAGCAGCACTTTGGGTCGGTCCCTCGCCCATTAACCAGAGCCCACACACAACCGCTCCTCCCCAAACACTTAAAAAACCAAGTGCACATCCCAGAGAGATGGAAAAAAAAATAAATTAAAAATCCCTGTTTGTAAATGTTGATCCCACTAGACGTAGTTTGTTTACTATTTAATATTTAAAGATGCTAATTAAGTTTCTGAATAAATAAATCTATGTTACCCATGCCTTTGGAAGGCAGGGATCTTTCCCCTGGGGCCAGAGCAACCCACAGCACTTCGGGTGCTGGAAAACCTGCCTGGGTCTGGGCCAAAGCCTGAGGATCCCACCACCATTCCTCCTGGAATGGTGAGGTTATCTGCAACACAAAGCACAAGGCACAGCTCAGGCTGGGGACGGACATCATGAACTTCGGCCATTTAAGACGCAGAGGAGAACACAGGCAGGGCAAGGCACAGAGAGGAGGACTTCCAGACAGCGTTGTCCAAACCAGTGCCTCTTGGCCAAAGATGGGATCTCAGCTGCAACTGAGGAGCCAAGGGCTAGCGCTCGCAAGGGCCGGAGGATCAACTCACAAAGTGCTGGAGGCACACACCAACACATATCACCACAACCCAGCACAAAGCAGGCAGCCAGGGCTGCTCTGGGGATCAGCTACAGACACCAACTCCCTCCCAGAGCCCAGGCAAGCAACCTGCACACCTTCATACCTCAGAGCATTCCCACTTCGGCTCCTCTTCCCAAAACCAGCACCGCAGCATCTTGCAAGAAGCACTGCAACCGCCTGCTTTCCTCACCCGAAAATCTGACCACCCCTCAGTGCCCACACCTCAGCTCTCCCACCAGATCCCTCTCCAGCCTCATCAGGCTCTGCCTCTCCCAAATGCGCTCCAGCTGTACCATGCACCTTGCTGTTAACCCCCTAGCTGCCAGGCCACACAAAGCTACCTATTATGCAGGCTCCCTCCCTGCCCAGCCGGCATACCTGCACCGCAGCAGAGCCCTGCAAGAGTTTGGGGTTTGCTGTGATGCTCACAAGGACACCCTCCAGCATCTGTCCCAAGCTGAAGTGAGGGGCACAGCACTTGCCAAGGGAGGACCAGGCTGCTGCCCTGACACTGACTCAACTCTGTGCTACTCTGCCCTTCCCCGTGCAGAGTCTGGGACAGCCCATGAGATGGCTGGGCTGAAGCTCACACTAGGAAACAGCCACCAGTAACACTCAGCTTCTCTGAACTGGTACAAGGAGACCCCCAGGAGGACAAGGATGCTCTCCACAGGCTGGGGGGCTCAGAATACACAGCATCCTCGACCTCATGTCCCACTGATCTTTGTTTGCTCCTCAGTGACTCAATGGCTTTCTGCTCCCCTTTCCTGGGATATATTTTGTCTAGGAGAGCACAGGCAATACAAAAACAAGACCCACATCGTTGCCACAAGAGCTCCCAGCCGCATCCTGGAGGCAAGAGGTGTGGAAGACAAGTGAGATCTTTTCAGTCACAGAGTTCCCCAGAGACAACTCCATCCGTACCGGAATGGACAAAAGCCATGTCCAAGACTGGCCCAAGTTCTCATCTGCCTGGGTTAGAAGCAGGCAGGAGGAGGGCTGTGGTCCAGGACAAGGGTAGGCAGCCCAAGGGAGCATATGCACAGCTGGATCACAGACCAGAGAGCCAGGGCTCCTGATTCCCAGCCCAGGTCACTGCATAGCATTTCCACAGAGAGCATGGATTGGGACATGAGGCCAGATCTGCTCCAGGAACAGAAGGAACAACAGCAGCTGGAGGCACCCGGGCTCTTCCCCATGTGGCTTCACATCCCAGCAGGGTCAGGAGTTAGAGCCTGGCATCTCTGCAGCTCAGCTGAGCACTCATGCTCCTAATATATCCTGGCAAAACCCTGAGTATGCAGGGTCCTCAGCAGCCCTCAGATTCCCAGCATCTGTTTGAGCATTTCCACATTAACACTTCCTAGTAGGAACCACCTGGGGAGAGCTCAGGGAGAGCTGCTTAAGTGACAGCCTTGCACCACTCAGAAGGATGGGAACTTCACCACATAGCTGCTCCTACCACTTGTCAGTCCCCCAGGGACAGCACAGGGCAACCAGCAAAGGCACCAGTGCCCTGGGCCCTCCCTGAAACAACCGAGTCCAGCACAGAGCTGTGAGAGCGCTACAAGGAAGGGGCTGCATGGGGGATGGCACCTGGGCTCAGCATCTCCCTGCACCCTTCCCTGGAGCCCTGACATCCCGAGGTCAGTTAGTTGTCACTGCAACAAGCACCGAGGTCAAGGACAAGCAGCCCAAGGCACCCCATCTGTGCTATCACACCATCCACAGTCCCTCAGGAATCCTTCCCACTGCTGGGACTTCTGGTTTTAATTAAATAAGCAGGTTTCCTCTCTGTTTAGACAGACCAAAGATGGGGAAAAGGTGACGGTGTGGGTGATGGCACATGCCGGCGGGGGATACAGGATGGGGACAGTTACTAACAGGCTCCGTTAGCTCCTACACCAGAGCGCTGGATGGCAGCTGGAGGAAAGCTGCACACAGGGCTCTGGCTTCTCCTTCAGCACAACTGCTAAGTCACATGAAAACAAGCTAAAAATACAGCACGTGTTTGCCTGGTGCTACTTTTCCAAGCAAGCGGAGACCAGGTCACTCATAGAGAGGGACAGGGCAGGACCCTCAGCCCCGTGGAGTCTGGAAATAGGTTGGTACATGAAGGATGGAAATGCACAAGGGCACGTGCAGCAGGGCTGGTGGAGGAGCCCTGCTAGCTGGGCACTGACTCTAGTGCAGCTTTCCAAGAGGAGTCCAAAGAGATTTTAATTTCCTTTCCTTCAAATGAAATGAAGCCCAAGCCCCAAGCAATATCACTGCTCTAACTCTCATCCATCATCCACCTCCCAATACACACCCACCTCAATGCCATGGTACCGGGGACCCATTTGCTGTTGCGTTGTGGGACCACTGGGTGTCACAGCCCTTCCAAGACACTGGAAGTGCATGGCAATCCTGGGCAGGGAGATAACCAGTCAATCTTGGGCCCAGCTACCAGAGAGGATGAGATATCCCTCAGGAACTAAACACAGATGATGCCATAGGGTCAAAAATCTTCCTACCACCATTTTCCTACCTCTGTCAGCCCTTCCCTCTCCTTAAACCCTGGCTGATATTGGGGTGAGGGGTCTCCACCAGCACCTTGTTGCCTGCAGGCCAGTTGTACCACTGCTCTGTGCCTCAGATTCCTCATTAGTAAAGTGAGTGGAGCCATAAGGGGTTTCCTTGCAGATCACAAGCAGCCACAAGCTGGTCACAAACAGCAGTACACAACCCCAGCCAGGCACCTCTTGCTCAGTGCTTCAAACAGCCCAGGAAGGCCTCCCCACAGCACCCTCTCTGCTTGGGTCAACACCTTCCAAAAAGCCACGAATCACCTCAACTCCCAGATGGGCTGGGGCTGTATTGCTTGTGGCACTGGCTATGGAGCTATCCGTCCACGGGGGTGCACCGACTGCATCCTCTCACAGCAGCACAGAGGAGCAGAGTGGGACTCAGCACCCAGGCAGATCCCAGCAGACACGACTGGGTGCCCAGCCAGAGACTGGGATACTGAGCTGGGGAGCGGGCGAGAGCCCGAGAGGGGGGTTGGTTTGACAGCACTGACACCTCAGAGCAAACGCTCTTCTCCCACGAAGCATCCATCAGCGGAACAGCAAAACAAGAGGCGCCCTGAGCCCCAGCCCCAGCCCCAGCCCGAGCCCCCCTCTCCCGGCCGGGGCTGCTCCCGGGGCGCTCCTCGCTGCGCAGCCGGAGCTGGAGCCGGAGCCGGGCTGAGGCGCCCGGATCGCCGCTGCCGCTGCCCTCTAGCGGCACAGCCACCCTCCAACGGCGGCGAGAGGAAGGGCGAGCAGGGGATGGGCTGCGGGGTTTGCCTGGCACACGGTGCCCGGGGCTGAGCCAGGCTCCGGCTGCCCCAGGCGGGCACAGGGCAGAGGCTGGGAGTTGTGGCACAGGCGCGGAGCTGCTCGTTTGCAAGGGCTGCTGCATCAACAGCCTCGCTAGGCTGGGGGATGAGCAGGGGGAGCAGCCCTGTGCACGCTCCTCCAGGAGCTGGAGCATGGGGTGAGAAGCAGGGCGGCTGCTGCTGCCCATCTCGGGAAGGGACTGGAGGGAAAAATCTTATGAGGAGAGGCTGAGGGAGCTGGGGTTGTTCAGCCTGGAGAAACCTTATCAGAGTCTTTCAGTACTTAAAGGAGCTTGTCAGAAAGATGGGGACAAACTTTTTAGCACACCTTGTTGCAACAGGACAAGGGGTGATGGTTTAAAACTAAAAGTGGGAGATTTAGAATCACAGAGTCGTAGAATGTTTGGGGTTAGAAGGGACCTCAAGAGGTCATCAAGCCCAACTTCCCTGCCCAAGCAGGATCACCCAGGGCAGGCCACACAGAAACACATCCAGGAGGGTTTTGAAAGTCTGCAGAGAAGGAGACTCTACAACCTGTCTGGGCAGCCTGTTCAAGTGCTCTGTCACTCTCACAGTGAAGAAGTTCCTCCTCGTGTTGTAGGTGGAATATTTAGATTAGATACAAGGTAGATATTGGGGGGGGGGAATATTGTGAGAGTGTAACCCTGGCAGAGGTTGCCCGGAGAGGTGGTATGTGTTCCATCCTTGGAAACATTCAAGGTGAGGTTGGATGGGGCTCTAAGCAATCTGCTCTAGTTGCAGATGTCCCTGCTCCCTGCAAGGGGGTTGGACTAGATGACCTTGAAAGGTCCCTTCCCCCCCAAGCCATTCTGTGATCCTATAATATCCAACCACCACACACTTAACTACAGCCTCTGAGCAAGAAACTCACCCCTCAAGGTTTTACTGTGCACCCTTTAGGACATAGAACAAGAGAATTTGGGGGAGACGAGAGCCCACATGCAGCTGTCAAACACAGCTGCTTAAAAAGCACCTATACAACTTGCTGAAACCCCCACTGCAGGAAACCCAAAGCTCAAAATTACTGTTATTGCACAGTGCCTGGAAATAACACAGCGCGTTACAATCATTATTAACGCACACTTTTGGAAGCCTGGCAAGCTCAGGGATTGGTTCACTCCCCACTTGACTGCAGCCCACCTTGAATGGGATGCATCAAATCCAACCACAAACTCACAGACAACTCCTAGCACGGGCACTGCGCTGAGCAGGACACGCCAGCGTGCCAGGGTAGCACTGGGCAGCATTGCTGAGCACAACCTGCCTGTCAGGCTCCCCAAGGCTGATCCCATGGGACCTCCCATCGCCTCTTTAGGGGGTTCGCTGCAAGAGGCCAGCATCACTGGGTGCATGGATGGTCATAGGCCTTTGTGAGACTGTGAAGAGCCTCATGTAAAAGCACCTGAAGGTGTCACCCCGACAAGGGTGGGCTCATGGGGTAGAGCAAATCCAGAGAGCTTTCCCTAACCAAGCTTTACAAAAGCCTCTGCTTCTTACCCCCATGAAGCATGGGTCCTGGACCCAAAGCATCCCCATCTCACCTCTTCATGCCCAGGGAGACAAGCCAGCAGAGAGAGTTGGCAGACCTTCTCAAATTCTACAGCAGATGAGAGCTGGGGAGATGTCACACGCATCTTAAAACCATCCAGGTCACCAGCTCCTCCTGTCTGGCCAGCAGCTTAGGCCCCACGTTCAGCTCAGAAAGAGGCTGGGATGTCCTGGCAGGCACCAAAATTTTCTCCTCCCTGGAGAAAAACCTGATGTGGGCCATCAGCAGAGCCAGGCAATGCAGACATGGCTGGGGAGCACTTATGGATCCCAGTGGGATTAGGCACAAGGCAGGTAGAGACACCAGCAGACTCTGGCATGGGAAGGCAGGTGACTTAACTGAGCAGGAATCCTGTGCCCCAGACAAAGCAGGGCTGTAACCCTCGGGTGCCTGATGTCATCTGCTCAGCATTAGCTCAGCAGCTGCTGGGAAAGCAGAGCTGAAACCTAGCCCTGATGGTCATCTCCTCCAAAAACCACCTTTAAAGCCCATCCACCCCAGATCTTTCTGCTTTGCCCCACCACATAACCTGGAAGGCTGCAAAAGTACCAGAGGTCCCGTCCTGGATGTTGCCTGTGCCAGGAAAGTGCCTACCTCCAGGACTGGTCAGCAGGGAGAAAGGCTGTAAGAGCAGGGCAAGGAGCCAGCAGCCACCCCAGGGGATGCACCCAACCCTGGGTGCCTCTAGTGCAAGTTTAGTTACTTTTGTGCATAGGGTAGCAGCCACCATGGACTCAATCTCATGATGCACAAGGACAGTCAGGACCAGCAGTCCCAGCTTAAAGCACCTCTAGAGCATCAAGACCATACCTCAGCTCACCCTCGTGTCCCAAACATCTCTGCACTCCTGTCCTCACAGCCTTATGCTGCACCCACCTGCCCCATCCTAACACCCTCTGGGACAGTCGCTCGGCATAAACAAGAGCCCTGCAAAACAAAGCCGGACTGCATTAGAGACCTTTTGAATGTCTCAGCAGTAGCTAAAGCCTCTGGGACCACAAGATGAGAAGGAACAGGGGGATGAGAGGCTTCGGGGGCATGCAGCCCTTCATCTCTGGAGAGCAACAGCACATGATGCACACTGGGCACACGGTGGCTGATTCATAGAGAGGGCAAAGGTTTGTGCCCTGTTGTCTGAAGCACAGCGATCACCTGTGAGCATCAAAGGAGCCCCTTTCCCAGATGTTTGGGTGACTAAAGCAAGTTCTGCTCCCCCCAGCCCTTCCAGGACCTCTCTTTCTTCCCTCCTTCCTAGATGTGAGAGCATCCCTGATGCTTCAGTTCTCCCGGCACTGGCAGCGAAGGGGTGCTGCAGCTCTGAGCACCCCCTCGCTCTCCCCCACGCCACATGCTCTCAGCTCTCACGCAGCAAGTGGGGGCTGCGCTGCCGCTCACCCCCCCCACAGCATCCAGCTCTGACGTGGTTCTCCCACCCCCGGCCAGGCCCACGGGCTGGCACGGATGCTGCCGTGGGCTGGTGGGACAGCCCAGCAGGAAACGATGGGGCTGCTCTTGTCCATGGGATGGGGAAGATGCTTCCCCTTGACCCTCCAAGACCCCAAAATCCTGCATCCCACCATGCTTCACAATGACCCACCTCCTGTTAGGTTGCTCTGAATTCATCTCATCTTGAAGGCAGAGATGAGCCGCACAGATAAACCCTGCAAATTCACCCATCAAGGATATTTTACAAGAAACTCCGTTCTCCCCTGGTGAGGCTGGGTACGGGAGCAAGGCTTTATATACCGGGAACATCTCCTTGCCTCAAGGGAGCCCAGGGGTGACAAACGCAGGCCACCGCCGCCTGCCTGGCAGCATCTCTGCAGTGCCATAGCAACAGCTGAGAAGTAGGGAGGCCCAGATGGCAAACTCCTCCGTCCGTCCTTCCCCACGCGCAGTGCCGGCGCACGCAGGCGCTGCCCACGCTGCCAGAAGGGAAACTCCCCAGCCCGCCCCTGGCACGCAGCACCCATCGTGACCCCAACACGCAGCGACACAGGCAAGCCAACGCCACGCATCAGCCAGACCCCCCCAGTGCCCGTGGACTGGGATCCAGAGTGACAAATGCCTCCGCTGCTTGGTACGCAAGTGCAGAAGGGGGTTTGTGCCGCACAATCAAGTTCTTCCTATGCATCTGGTCTTTTTAGGGAGGTCTTGCAATGGATGGAGCCCCACACCTGGCTGTGAGCACAGCAAAGACTGCCCACCATGGCATGAACATACCCCAACCCCATGGTCATCCTCTCCCCAAATTTGGAGAAGGAAGTCCAGCAGCATGACTCCAAACTGGACCCTTCTCAGCCAGGGTCCAAGCTGGCCCCACAGCTAGACAGGACTCTTGGCAGCTCTCGCAGGGATCTCTGTGTGCAGAACCACATCCCCAGGGATGCAGTCCGAAATTGGATACATTTCTGGGCAGGCTGGAAAAGGGCAGAGGGACATCAGCCAACTCAGACTCCTCTTCCATCTTGAGGCAGGAATCTCCTGACCTTCCCCTGCTTCATCATTAATCTGGCACCGCCTGGATTTGCAGAAAGGTCATGTGCCACCATCCTCTCCAGTCTAGACAGGGCAGGAGTGACCCAGCCATGACTGTGGCTGTTCCACTCTCGCCAAAAGGAGGACAGGTAGGAAACCAGAAGCAGCAGCAATTGGAGCAAAGGTCATTCATTTGAGATGTACAATTGGAGGTTCAATGGTGGGGTATCATGATGTGGGTACCCACAGGGCTGGCCTGGCCTGCCCTGCCAGCCTCCATGGGCAGTGCTGCAGGTTGAGTGTCTCCTGTCCTCCTTGCCTTGAGGGTCTCATCAGCCTGAGATGTGAAATAACCCAAAACTCCTGATGGCTTCGTCCCTCATGCTGGGGGGACCTGCTTGACTAAAAGGGGTACAAAGGACAAGCCCTCAAAGCTGGCTCACACTGCTAGCTAGCTTTCTCCAGCCCTCCAAATGGACCCTGGCAGCCTTTCATCAGTTGCACCCAAGCCCTGATTGCAAAGCTGTGCTTGTCTTTCAGACATGAATAAGGCCCTGCTTGCTCCCAGGGTGATTTCACCACTCCACATTCCATCTACCTTTTCCCCAGCAGCAGGATGGAGCAGAGACCACCATCTTCCACAGGGCTTGCAGGGAGGACCTGGCTGGAGCATTGCAACCCCTGGTCCCAGGGACAGGACTAAGCCTCCATTATTCACCCTCTAGCCCAGTAGGAGAAGATGCTTTTGCCCGTAGCTGCCCACAAACAAGGCAAGGTGCCTAACGAAGCCAAGCCCCCAGTGAGCATGGCAAGCAGAAGGAAGCACCATTTGGTGCCCAGCTGAATCAGACCCACATTCCAGGAGTGATTCAGCGATGACCAGGCTGGGCTTTCATGCACCCCCAGCACCCATGATGTGGAGGCTGGCAAGGAGAGGCCTGACAACAACCTAGAAGGGTGCAGGACCTAATGCCTCCTGTCCAAGAGCACAAAATGGGTTCAACCCTGGCTCCCAGCAGTGACTCTTTTGCTAGGAAGCAACCCCACCATCCAAACCAGCCCTCTGCTCTCAAAAGCATTCCCTACCAGCCACTGCTCTCTTCCCAGTAAGCACAGACCCCTGGGCAAAGTTTTCACTCATGCTCAGTCTCAGCCCCTCATGGCATTTTGGGGGTCATCCCAGTCCTGTGCATTGGTCCCCCC
>WEIS01056238.1:0-20144 GCA_013389965.1 Todus mexicanus | reverse complement strand
CACCTCATCCTCCTTCCATCCCTCCTTCCATCCATCCCTCCCCTGTCTGGCTGCGGGGCTGGCAAGAGGCGAGTGCTGAGCCGCACGTGTGGGATGTGAGAGCCGCCCTGCCCTCCCTGGGGGAGCATGAGCTGTGCCCAGGCCGGCATTGTCCAGGTACGAGGTAGGGGGGATGGAGATGATGGAGGGGTGTGTGTGTGAGGGGGGTGCGGGTTGGCGCTGCCTTCCAGCGAGAAGTGAGCGGCGGGATGGGGCTGTCAGCGGCCTCAGCCCCGGCCAAGGCCCTCCCGGGGCCGGGGGATGCGGTGGGTGTGCGCTGTCATCCCGCCTTTGTCCCCCCGCCGCACCGGGCAGCGGGGGCTGCTCCCCGCCTGGGTCCCGGGCTGAGCCGGGGGCATCGCCCCAGCGAGCGAATATTGATGATAATGATAATAATAATAATAATAGTGCAGGATTGCGGGGAGAGACTGCGCCGGCCCCCGGCCGGCTCTGGGGATGCCGAGAGTCCCGCGCTGGCTTTCCGCTGGTTCCGTCCCTTCCCTCTACAGAGAAGAAGCCCCCGGATTTGGTTCTTGGCTCCTTGACAATGCAGCAAAATTTAAAGCACAAACTGCCTTTTTTATTATTGTTATTCCCCCTCCTCCCCTGCTCTGTTGCCGTAAGCCAATCTTGTGACTTCATATTTTGGTTGTTACCTTGGGTTATTATGTAACTGCGGGTATTTTTTTCGTTAGCAATTAAATAAAAGAACTTGCTGTAAGTGCGCTCGGAACGTTGCCCCAGCCTGTGGCATTGTCAAATGCTGCTTTTCTCATTTTGCAGCCTGCATAGATTCTGGGCTGGTACCGACACAGGCACATACAATCCGTTTTGCCGTCTCTCGCACCGTTTCCCGTGTGTTTCTCCGTAGTTGCAGAAGAAATTACTTGGCCCGGGTTTGGATTTTTTGCATCCTGCTGTTTGGAGCTGCAGAAGTGCCTTTTTTTTTTTTTTTTTTTTCCTCCCCCTATTAATGCTGCACTCAGCAGAAGCGCGTAGCGAGGCTGTCCACCAGGCAGGCAGCCTGTGCTCCTGTCCGGGGATTTACCAGGGGCACCCAGCCCTGGGTGAGCACAGCAGGGGTTTGGGGCAGGGCGCTGCTGTGCCGCTGGTGCCACATAGCAGGTGGTCAGCTGCCCGCCGTTCTGATTAGTGCTCATGCGAGGATTGCGGTTATTACAGTAATTCATTTTTAGCTTGGGGATTCATTTTGGAAATTTGGATTTTCCACTAAGAAGGGATTATCGTTTCTCTGTGTAGCGCGAGTGTTTTATGAAGTGGAGTACGTACGGTATGCGTCCTGGCTGCTCCTTCCACTTGTGTCTGCGTCTGGAACGCGCGCCCCTTTGGACAGCACAGGTGCAATGTTGATTCTCATGCTGGCACCAGGAGTAGATGTAAAAAGCAGCACACGCTTAGTCAACACCCAACACTCATCCTGTCGATGCAGTCTCAGTCTAGTGTGGAGGGGAGGGGGAAGAATACCTGTCCTTATGGAAGAAATGCTGAGTCTATTTGTTTGTTTGCTTCAGGAGGGTGAGCGGGGAGTTAGCTCAGAACAAAGAGTCGTTGGTCAGATGGCCAAGCGCTTCTGAGGAGCCAGCAGCGTGCGAGTCAGTGGTGGATGGCGTGTCATATCGCTCTTGTGATACATATGCTAATACGTTACTGACTTAATGTGACCTGAGCTTTGGACTCCTAACCTTTTTAGCATCAATCAGCTCTTTCTCATCAGCTTGTTTGTTTGAAGCCAGAGCATGAACTGATGCACTCAGTGACTTTATCAGGAACTATCAATATCTGAATGTGGCGGTGATTTATTTGAAAGCAAACTGTGTACATGCACTCAGAATGTCCCAAAGAATTGATTCGAAATCGATATGCTCAGTATTTTAAATGCATTCTAGTAAACAATGTGATATTTATTGTATTCCAACAAATGACTGGCTAAGACTTGTTACTAAAGTGCATCTTTCTGTGTCTTTGTTTCATGCATGTGGCACTTGATCAAGCTTTTTTTTTTTGGTTGTTGGAGCATCTCTGTGAAGCTTGATGGAGTTTTGCACGTGCTGTGTCTGACACTAAGTAACGTTCATTCAGGGTAGCGCTAAATCCTTCTCCTTGTCTCCTTTTGAGTGGTCTTCTTACAGACAATGCAATTACTCGAATAAACAGCACAAGTGGAATTTAGCTTAGCAGCTGCTTTTTGAAATACTCCAAAAGGTGTGGCTGTGGCATGGTGTGTGGGGGGATTCAGGTGGTGTTGAATAGCTGGTGTTGGGCCAGGAGCTGTTCTAACAAAGCTGTTGGGTTACCTGTTTTTTCAAGTTGGTGGAAATCTGTCTTGTGGATGCAGGCACTAAGGTTGCACATGTGGTTTCTACTCTGAAAGCTGCTTTAAAAAAAAAAAACAAACTCCTGCAAGACCTTCCCATTCCCCCACTACGTAAGCATGTTGCAAAGTTCAAATAGAAGGGCTTTTAGTAATTAACAGAAGTAATTACTCCAAAGTATCTTAATTTGTGATGATGGACTTTGCTGGGAAATATAACCTGGCTTCATGATGACTTGCCTTTCATTGTTTCTAAGTGTCTCTCTGGTCCTAAGTCTTATATACTTGGTTTCCTCCAAGCTTAGGGGTACCTATAAGGTCTGGCTTTAGCACACATAGATCATAGTCTTTGCGGGCCCCTATAGATAGGGAGGAGATCTCCGGCCTTATCCAAGTGCTGTGGCTTGCTCTCCCTGTTGCTGTGTGGAAAGGACGCTTGCCAGCCTAAGCCAAAGCACACCTTGGTGAGCACTACCCCAAAACAGCTTCGCTGGGTATCCAAATATACGTGTGGCTTCCAGGAGCGGATCAAACCCGCAGCTGTCACAGCTTTCCAGCATATACAACTAGGAACCATCAGAGCGCTGAGGCTCACCAGCACTTCAGATGCTCTCTAGCCTCCAGTGGCACCTGTGCCCCCAGGAATGTGGTTGTGCTTTGGACGTTTCTCTCCAATCGGCTTGTGGGAGTAGCTGGAGGATGGTCCTGCTCATCCCAGTTTGTGTATCTGCCTATTAGCATGGAAAGGAATCGCAACGCCCCCTTGTCTTCAGGATGTCTGTTGTTTGTTTACGCTCAGCGGCTTTCTTGGTTTTGGCAATAAGGAGATGAGTCAGTTTTGCTTCTGTTTTAAGGCTTTCTTTTTTTTTTACCCATTTCTCTTGTAACATTTCATGTGCTGTTGTGGCTCTGCAATGGCTGAGTGGCAAACACTGCAGGGGTTTGGCTTGGTTCCTTAGAAATACATTTCTATGGACCTTAGATATCGTCGATGTTAATTATAGCAAAGTCTAAAGCAGGCTAGATCTTAGGTATTTATGCATTTGTCCTAAACCCCAGCAATAGTTTGGTTTCTACTGATAATCTCCGGAGGGTGGGGGGCACGCAACACAGGAAAAATAAAAGTACAGCTAGTAGCAAAGGGCAGGCTGAGATGCCAGCTGAGATTTGAGGCCAGCAAGATGCTCAGAGTTAATTAAGAAGAAATGGCAAGGTTCTTTGATGTAGGGAGCCCAGGGTCATTTTCACTGCAGTTAATGAATGGTGGCTGGGTGGCTGTATAATGGGCTTATGAGTCAGTCTTGGGCTTTTTTGATCAGCTATGCCACAGCTACGGTATCCCATCATCAGCTCTGAAGTAGGAGGTTTAGGTTCTTTGGGCAGGGCTCCTTGGAAGGTGCTGGGACTGTCCCTTGGCAAGATGGTGTCCTAATCTCAGCTGTTTATGGGTACACCAGAATATGGACCAGTAAGACTGGTCCAAGCTGCAGACAAAATAGGCTGTTGTCATGGGCAGCAGGCTGTTGGGACAGGAGCCTGGATGTAGCCCCACAGCCTGCTCATGGTTTGGAAGGAGGGAGGAGTTGAGTTGAAGCAGGACAGCAGCTGAGCCTGGAGCGAGGTTCTCTTGCTGCAGTACCTGTTGCAGCTCTTGTTTGTCCCCTCCCTCCAGTGGCAGCAGCAGCATAACCCTCAGCTCCTCAGGACTCTTCTTCCCCAGTTCTCTGCTTCATCATCTGACCTTCCTTTTCCATGAGTTACGGGCAGCCTGAGCTTCATCCCAGCCCCTCGTCCTGTTGTCCAGAACATTGCCTACAATGCAGATAATCCTTGTGATGGCTCAGGGGCTGGAGGAATAGATCTGGCAAGCTGTTCCTTTTCAACCTTAAAAAAAGGGGGGAAACCCTGGTGCCGCTGTTAGAAATACCTTACTAAATGATTGGCTCCCTGGGGAATTGCTTTGCTCCATTGTATGGCAAAGTTCTGCGAGGACGCAGCAGGGCAGGCAGCGTTCCCTTGCTGCAGAGCAGAAGGTCTGTGGGAGAGAGCGTGTGCACAGCAGTCAGGGAGGCTGTTATTGAGACCTTCGCTGAGGTTTCATTTCATGCGTTTAGCAAAACAGGCTTGCTCTTTCGCACTTTCCAGATATTTTTGTATTTCTCTGCAGATGCTTGTAGAACACCAACACTTGTTTGGTTTGAAGCCTGAATTACAATTCCCAACCAATGTCTCGAGGCAAAAGAAAAAAGAAAAAAAAAAGAAAGAAAAGAAAAGCGAGTGTTTGTCCCAGAATTAAAATCCATTTAAATTTGAGAATTGTTAACCCATGAAATAGTGACGGAGTATAGAATGTCTCTTGGACTGAATCACTTGTGTTTAAAATGGAACACGCGCTAAAAATAAATGGGTAATTGCTTCACTGTAGTCAATATGGAATTTAAAGATGACTGACAGAGTGATTTGTCATCTATCTCCATAGCAGAAGTCATCTGGGATGTCTGTGATGTTAAAGGCATTTGTTTCTATTAGCACCTTTTAAAGTAGTTTTGTTAATGAGCTCTTGAACACCAGGACTGAAGTCAGTCGTGTGGTATAATTAATTTTCCCATACCATAGGAAGATGGGTGCCCTGTGCACCTTCAATCACCAGATCAAGTTTCTCAGGTCCTGCAATGTGTGGTTCAGCAGATCTGTTGCTTGAGAGAAAGCTCTTCTGCTGCTGCCAGCTGAGTGCTCTCACAGGGCTCCATGTAAGATTTGGGATGGCATCCTGCAAGCTTGGGAAGATCTGATGTTGTGCTACCCACTGTATACTGAGTACTGATGATACCCTTCCCAAACTTGTGTAAGTAGAAGAGGTGGAGTGGGAAATTGTCTACTTTTCTGAAGGGGGCAAGGAGAGCATGAGGAAGGGATTGTTTGATGAAACAGCCAGACAAGCTGTTTTTTACTGCAAGCTGGTGAAATGCCCAAGTGCTGGTTGTATGGAGCAGACATCTCAAGGAGCTGTTCTCTGGATCTTAAGTGTGGCTGTGATTCTTCTTCCCCCTTGAAACAAACTATCTGCTAAAGTCTGTCTCTTGGGCAGAACATATGTTGTATGTTGTACGAACTTTACTAAGCAAGGTGAGAAGCGATGAAGCTCTGGAGACTTTCAAAACCCACCTGGACGCATTTCTGTGCAACCTGCCCTAAGTGAACCTACTTTGGCAGGAGGCTTGGACTAGATGATTTCCAGAAGTCCCTTCCAACCCCTGTGATTCTGTGAAGCTGAGGATAATCTAGTTTTGCTTGCAAGCTGGATTCCTGTTGGAAAGGCGTTTCCTGCACCATTTGAACAACTGTCCTCCTTCCAGCTGGACATAGCAAATTGTATTGGGTTTGGCTGGGCAGGAGTTAGTGTCCCCATAGCTTGATAAGACACCGGTGTTGTGACTGCTGCTGAGCGGGGCTGGCACAGCACCAGGGGGATGGGGTGGACGAGACCTTGGGAGGGGACACAGTCAGGACAGCTGACCCAAACTGTCCAAAGAGCTATTCCATAGCATCTGACGTCAGCTCAGGTATAAAAACTGGAGAAGAAGGGGAGGAGGGGGGGCATTCATGTCAGAAGACATTTGTCCCCCGAGCAACCGCTACGTGTATTGGATCCCTGCTTCCTAGGAGAGGCCGAACATCGCCTGCTATGGGAAGTAGTGATTAAAAAATATATATAAATCTCGCTTCGTGCACGCGGCTTTGCTTTCTAACTTTCTCATTAAACTGCCTTTATCATATCCCGTGAGTTGATTCCATCTTATTCTCTTCCCCTTTGTTGTGTTGAGGGAGGTGTGTGTAGGGGGCGAGGGGAGAGTGATAGAGCAACTTGGTGGGTACCTGGCACTTAGCCAAGGTTACCCACCACACAAATGTGTGTGGGGCTACTTGCCTGGGCATCTCTGGGCACGCTTACAAGTGCTTGATAAACTAGTAGGGTGAACGGGATCATCTGATGTCCCAAGCTGGTCCTTGGGCATTTAGAGGCTATCCTTTGGAATCTGGGCCCTGTCAAGACTGATGCTGTTGTTAAAGCAGGAGATACCATCTTGTGCAGCATCCTAATGTCTTGTGCATCTTAACGCAGCCTCGGAAAAATTTAAACTTAGAATTCACATTGTAATGCAGAACATCCATCAAGTGTTGTGTTGTCAATTGTCTTTAATGAAGTATTAAAAAAAGGCAATGGAAGAGGGTGTAGGATTTTTAGTATTAAAATATCATGTACTTTTTGCTTGACGTGATACTTTTTGTCTGCTAATGCATGGTTACCTGAAGAAGACAAATACAACAACAGATTTACTCTCTGAAGCAGCATCTCGATTTAAATAGCAAAGTTTAGCTACTACATGCTTAACATGAAAAGGGAGGAAAGCGAATGAAATGTTTAATCTCGGAGTCAGAACACAGCTTTCCAAGATGATACAGTTTGACATTCCTGAAAGGCCCATTAGCTGTTAGGTTGTCTGCTATGTTGGTGACAGGCCAGTGGAAGCTGCGTAGAGATGAGAAGCAAGATCTTTTAATGAACTTTTAAGTTGCTTGGTTTGATGGCACCATGCTCTCTAGCAGCAGTCAATGTGAGGTGAATACCATGATTCAGAGGTACTACATACGTACCGTGAGTCATAGGAGTGACCTGATGCCGAGATAAAGTATTATTGAGTCAAACCCTTTGATCTAAAAATGAAGAATTCTCCTAAGGTTATCCGGAACTTTGCTTGATGAAGGGTTGTGCTGTCTGACCTCTTGTGATTTTATTTTTTATCTTATTTATTTATTTACTTTTTTACAGAGCTAAGTATCCTAGGGAAGCTGGCTGTTTGCTGTGCCAGCGTGAAGCGCTGACATTTCCTTCTCATTACTGTAGCAGCAGGCTGAAGCAGAAACAACCATAGGAGTTACTGCCCATACCAGGTATTAAGGGCTAATGAGCTGAACTACATTTTCTCTTCCTCCTATTCTTAAGCTAGAAAAGGATTCCAATATAGAATCACCTGGTCCTGTGGTAGAACTCCTTTCAAGAGCCATCACTGTGGTGGCTTGTATGACAGGCTGCTTGTGTTACCTTCTTCTTGCTTTCTACTTCTTAATGTTCTTTAAGCATTTTACTTAATGTGTGAAAGGAAATCACCTTTTTTCTTTTTTTTTTTTATACATATGAGCAAAGCTCTTGTTAAAGAATATGATTTGTCACCTGACTAAAGGCAGAATTCCTTATGTTGCTCATGAAACTGCATGCTTGTGAAGAATCGTTACCCGCTCTTGAAATTTGACTGTGTTGCTTTTCATGCCTCTCAGAACTGTCACTCTCAAAGCATCCTCTCTGCAGATTTTCAAAGGCTTTCCCTCTCTGCACACGAGTTTGCATTCTCTTGGATAGTCTCCTCTCCCCCTTCCCACTTCCCAAGAACTGGGTGATTGCGGAGTACTGTTGTTCTTTCCAAGGCACTTTGCTGCGCAGATTGCTGTTCCTCAGCCGTGCAATCATGTCTCAGACAATTAAAACATGGGTTAATAATTCAGACTGAGTCTCTGTACCCAAAAGCGTGATGTAGGCTAAAACCTTAGTGTCTGTATTTGAGCAACTGGGGCATTTCTAATTAAAAACATGTATCACCTAATTGTGTTTGAATTCTTAAATATCTGTGTCGTTTGCACTCAACTGTGTCTAAAGCAGGAGCAGCTGCAGAGAGGGTGCTTCTTTATCCCGAAGCGCTTAGGGCAGTTCACAAACTGTTAGATTTTACTGTTGCTGGGAAGGGAATGAAAAAGTTTGGGATGTGGGAAGCAAAGTAGCAAGTAATTATGTTGCAGGAAACGTAGCAAAGGTGTGGTGAAGTGTTCTGGGCGCCTCTGCTCAACTTGCCAACCGTGCTGCTGAGATTTGGCTGGAGGTGCATCCTAGAGGACCGTGGAAGCAGACAGTGTCTTCTAGAAATCTGATCTAAGGATCAGCTGCTCAGTTTGCTTGTTGGAGTCACATGGTAACTTCATCTAGGTGTCAGCCGTATTGTCTTGCTCAGCTTGGAAAATCATCATGATTCCAGGGAAGCTACGCTTCTAGAAATTTCTAGAAAGGAGCAGGCTGCCCTCGTGTCCTCTCTCGTTTCCCTGTGTGTCTGCCTGGACCTGGCTGCAGAGGAGACTTTGAAGTTTGGAATAAGGGTAGTGGCCCAGCCCAGGCTCCCTGCAGGGGTGTCTCAACCCTGCACCCTGACTACCTTTAAACCCCCCCCCCCAAAACAAACCTAAACAAACAAAAAAACCCAGCACAAAACAAAGAACCCCCAAAGAGACAACCAACCCCAACCAATCAAAAAAACCAACAAAAAAAAATCCCCTATCAACCCCCCAAAATATCTAGGGCTGTAGCTGGAAGTAAGAAACAATTTCCCCAGAAATCATGCCGGAAGAAGTTGCTTGATTCCAGAAAAAGGATGGGTGATATAGAGTTGTGAGGAAGACATTATAAGTTTAAACCTCTCCTTGAAGTAGGAATAGAAATGTTTCTGGAAGAACCTCTGCTTCTGTAAAATGGCTTGGTTACCTAGTTCTTACCAGAATGACTGAGTAACGGGTATCAAATGTGAATTCCCTGCATGTGTGTATGAATTATTTCTTGTTAGAATACGATTCTGAGATTTGGACTCCCAAGTTAAATATATGCTTGTTTTGACCTATTTTTCCCAACCTAATTCTGCCAGCTCTGTGTGTGCACGCATGACGTTGCTTGCTTAGGGAGTCCCGCTGACTTCAGAAAGACAACGCACCTTCGGAAAGCTGGTATGTAAGGGTTGGTAGCAGGCTCGGGGTTTCCATGGGATGGGCTATCAGGCTGGTTCAGCAAGGAGAGGACGTGGAATAGCGTGTCTGAGGAGAAGTCTGTTTAACACTGTATCATCTGGTAGCTCAGGAAGGATCACCATGAATAATGTGGGTGATTTGTGACCTCCTCGTAATAGCTCTGAGATGGACGTGAGATCAATCTACCTGGTAGGCTTTTAATAACTCATTGGAAAACCCAGCTCATCTCCTTTTAGCTACCTGGACCAAATGGGATAGAAATGCAGTATTGCTAATCCAAATAATCACTGTGGGACTATGAGAGGGGACACTCACATGCTGAAATGAAAAGTGATAAGGGCCTTAAATAAATGAAGATCTAAGCTGCTATAGTCTCCATGGCATACCGTGAGCTTACTAGCTTATACCCAGGACCTTATAGCCGTGTTTTGTGCAGTGCTGCATCAAAAAGAGGGGTGTAAGAGAGGAGCTGAAGGTGGCTGGATGCAACTGGTTTATGTGGAGGCTGCAATAGGGTTCCTGCTCTGCAATCCCCAAGGCTGTTATTTCCAGCGTAAGGCAGACAAAAGCAACTCTCTGCATCTCTGTATCTCAGTGTGCTTGTGCGCTGGGTTAGGTGCAAAGCTGGTTAGCAGAACCTGAAGGGGGGCAGGTCCTCAGAAACAGCCCCAAAACAGTGTGTTGGGTGGGGCTTGTTGCTCAGGGAGAAGCTGCCCTCTCTAGGAAGAGACGGTTGTTATTTCTCTTGCACCTGATTTAGATCAGACCTAGCTCTGTGACTTTCCAGGAATGTGCCCTAACAGGCAGGGAGCTTCTCTAAGTGTGTGTGAGTATGGGATGTGATTTACACCCATCTGGCCGAAGTCGTTATGTTCTACATAGCAGATTTGAAGATTCATTGAGCCAGAGAGCAAGAGGGAGCATAACTCTGATTTTATGGGTAGAGAGGGGGTGTTCTGGGTTCCTCTGCGAAGGGCTGGTTCATGTGTTTTATGTGCGGAGTGGCAAGTGGGGCGTCAACTGGCGTTTCTTGGCTCCACAGGAGCAGAGCACTAGGTCCCTGAATCCTGTTACGTTGAAAGCAGGGCTCAACAGCAATGAGTACCATTTTCGACTTCAATACCTAAATTCTGTAGGAGTATCATTCTTTTGGGCTGGCCCAAAATATCTGTTCAGTCTTAGTCTTCTGAACTGTTCTTATTCATGTCAGTGACATGTCCAATGGGAATCTGCATGTTCCTTTGGCTTGTTTTATGTGGTTGTTTTCCGAGTTGAATCTTGATAGCTAATGGTGAGTATGAAAGCTTTCAGATACAAATTCCCATGTAGTAGGATACCAAGATAATTCAGTGAGAGCTTTGATAAGCAGCAGATTGCATGGTAACGAGTTCTTCAAGCCTCAGAGGACCTAGGATCAGAGCTCAGAAAGCTGTTGGGCTCACTTCAGATTTTAAGAATGAGAAGATAGGTGAGGGATGACTGAAAAATGCTTTCCAGCACCACTCAGCCAAAACCTTTGTCTTTTCATAACTGCTTCCCTTAATCCTATGTTCACGGTGCCTGATAAGTGATAGGGCAGGATGGACACTTTGGGGCCATAGAGGTCTCAGTTAGGCTTCATGCAAATCGACTATTTCGTATCAGAATTGCATAGTTAACATTGCCATTCATAAGTGAATCATAAAAAGTTAGTTCCCTCTCACATCTTTCAGGGCTGTTTTTTTTCCTTCCAGTTTTTGAAAGAAGCAAGGGTAAAAAACTTCTGTGCTTGAGTCAGTAGACAAATTCTGCATCTGTTGGAGGTAACGGGTCTTCTGTTTAATGAAGAACCATTTTTATGTAATTGCTTTGAAGGAAAAAATAATCCCATTTTAGGCCAGAGAGGGCTGGCATTGTGCAGACTCGCTTAGACCACTAATGGAGTGTGATATTCCCCTTCTTGTCTTGTGCATTTCGTGTTCCTGCAGTGCTGGCCTGCTGGGTTTGCCTTCGCAGTCCAACTTCAGGTGTGGTTCAGGAGCTTGGACCAGCTCTTGGCAGCCGTGCTGAATGCTGAGTCACAGGAGAGAGATGGAGACACAAAGACTTCTCAGATCTGTGCAGCACTGGTGGATTATTTACTGAAAATTGGAGACCCACCACAAGCTACATACACTTCTTCAGTTGTTGATCAAGATTGTTTGGCAGTGTAATTATGATGCTGCTTTTCAAGTAGCTGGCTGCTCGAGTAAAGAGCTGCATTTGTTGCTGTGTGAGCCATCCTGAGGCTACCAAGCTTCTCTTTAAAAAGAAATCCATATATATTTTCCTTGCATATAATTTTTGGGAAGACAGATGTCATTTATGTGCAGACATTGAATCACCCTCATTTTGATGACTCCTTTCCTTGGCGTCTCACTCCCAGCAGAGACAGGTAACCTGACAGGAGCAATCCAATGCACTGCAAACATGCAGCATAATTATCTTCTTGAAGTAGTTCTGGTGCATGCATGTGTGGGAGGAAAGGAGGCATATTAAGTAGCGGAGCTGCATGAAAATTTGCCAGTGAAACAGTTTTCTGTCAAAAAATTGCTGGTTTAAACAGAATGAAAATGTTCCTCATGAGAATGTGTTTGTACTGCAGCTGGCAGCCGTTCAGAGGATCTGGAGCCCTGCAGCCTTGTTTAATGATCAAATCCTGTTGGGAGAGATCAGAGATGGAGGTGTGGCAAGGTGCTGGTTGTTGTTGTTATGCTTCAGCAATAAGGAAAACTTCAAAATGCTTCCATTTCCCACAGTGAAGAAAATTAGACTTGACCTACTCTGGTTCATACAGCAGTTTCTTAAAATCTGTCTCCAGCACACATCATCGTTATAGTCTTGTGCTGTTGTGTTTACTTCATGGAAGCCCAGGGCCGAGCTCATTGCTATGCTGAGTTCATTTAAATCACTCATCTTGCACTAGGGATGCGTTTGGCCTGTGAGATCTTGAAATAACTGTGGAAAGAGTCACTGCGTATTTATGTGGGACAGAGACCACACAGATTTTTCAGCTTGCGGTTTTGTAACACTTGTACGCTGGAAAACAAAAATACGTAAGTGAGGGATTGAGGGATTCCCACTCACCCCATACACGTTTGCTTATTGGCTTGACAAGATCACCTTGAATGGAGTCCCCGCTGCTCTTTTTAATTCAGTTTTTCTAGTTTAGATACTAACATTGCTTTAGCAAGGATCTCCTGGTTTGTTTGGGTTTTTTTGTCCATCCTGGCACTGCTGGGAGCATTTTTTGTCCTCTCCAACTATCTCCACTTCTCTCCACCTCACAACCACCTTTTTTTACAGCTGTTGGAGGCTAGCGTGTCTGTTCTCTTAGCAACAAGCCTGTATGATGATTTGGCTTCCAACCCAAGCTGGTGCAACCCAAACATAGTGCGGCTGTTTAGGCCCTTCTGGTTTCAGTGGGTTTGGGACCTTATTTTTGGCTGTAAAAGGCCTGTGCTTTGACACGGCTGGCGTGTCTTACTTTGAGTACAGCGAAGGCAAACTCACTGCACCAGGTTGTTCAAAAGTTGCTGTCATCAAGAAAAGATGTCCTTCACTTCTCTTGTGGCAGCCAAACCAGGCGTTGGTGAGATGGACAGAAAAATGGCTTCGGTTAAAGCCTTACTATTTCAACAGCTTTTACGTTCTTCCCCTCTGTAGTGATATATCTTGTTCCTGCAAAGACGTGTTTTCACCCTTTTCCCCTGTGGGTTGCTCTGGTGTGTTGAAGACCATCCTCCAGCTGTTTAGTCTGTTGAAAGATGAATGTGGAAAATGCATAATTTATTTTATTATTTACTTTTTTTTAGTGTGAACACTCAGTGTATTTGTTCAGCAACTGAGTGGATCCCAGTTCAGAGCACGCTGCGCAGCCCCTCACTTCAAGAAGGACATTGAGGTGCTGGAGCGGGTCCAGAGGAGAGCGACCAGACTGGGGAAGGGACTGGAGGGGAAGTGTTATGAGGAGAGGCTGAGGGAGCTGGGGTTGTTCAGCCTGGAGAAGAGGAGGCTCAGGGGAGACCTTCTCACTCTCTACAACTCCCTGAAGGGAAGGTGTAGGCAGGAGGGGGATGGGCTCTTCTCCCAGGCGATTTGTAACAGGACGAGAGGGCACGGCCTGAAGCTGCACCAGGGGAGGTTTAGGTTGGATATTTGGAGGCACTTCCTCACAGAAAGGGGGATAAAACACTGGAATAGGCTGCCCAGGGAGGAGGTGGAGTCGCCATCCCTGGAGGTGTTTAAGAAAAGACTGGATGCCACACTTAGTGACCGGGTTTAGCTGAGTGGTGGTGGTAGGTCATAGGCTGGACTCGATGATCTAAGAGGTCTTTTCCAGCTTCAATTATTCTATGATTCTAATAACAGCAGCTTTGTCGTCTCCTCAGTAGGATGAAGAAAGAGAAGGTTCATGGAATTATTATTATTTTTTTAATTATCCTGACACTTTCTTATTTTGTTTAGTTCACCAATTTGTTGTGCTTGTTTGGTAGCACTTGCCTCGTATCCTGCATATACAGATACCTTTGTTTTCCCCTGGCCCTGCACCTCTTCTGATGATTGATGGTCTGCAGGGTGTCACTGGTTCCATGGCTCCAGGTATCCTCATAGCTGGAGGCAGAACTAGTCTTGAAGTGCTCTATCTGAGTAAAACTTGGTGGTGTCAAACTTTTTGTCCAGAAGCAGAAGAGAAACAGCAGAAACTTTATCACTGTGCTTTATGTTTCTATAGGCTAAGTGTAGATAACCAAATACATATGACAAACAATTATATTTTAAAAAGTTCTTTCCCTTTTCCTTTAAGGTCTCCCGCTGTCCATGGATGAAAATGGGAATCTTTCAGAGAACCTTGTTTTGCTCTGCCAGAAATGCTTAGCCATTTTCAGCTTATGGATCTTCAGACCTCACATGCTCTTCTAGCAGGGATGTGAAAGCCCTCGTAGAAATGTCATGTCATATCTACCATTCAATTATCTATATAACCTGTGTTCTTCAGGCATCACAGTTTAAAGAATATTATTTTATTTTTTTTAAGAGTTAAAGAGAATTTTTTGTGTTTCAGTTTGTACCCATTGTCTCTGGTCCTGTCACTGAGCACCACTGAGAAGATCCTCACTCAGTCTGCCGCACTTCATCCCACCAGCTATTTACGCACATTCATAAGATTCCCTCTGAGCCTTTTCTTTTCCAGGCTAAATAATCCCAGTGCATCCTTATGCTTTACTAGCCACTGTTTCTCACATGTTAGTCATTTCCTTGGGTCAGGACATGCATTTCTGTGGCTGCATGGAGAGCTGCATTGGGGAAATGGCCCAGGTTAGAAGCAACTTGGTTTATGCCATGTGGTTTTAACCCAAGTGGGTCTAATTGACTGTTCTTGAAGGCTTGTGGCAATGCAAGCCAACACCCAGCAAAGGCTGGGAATGAGGAGAGGGAGGAAGGCAAGGTTTTTCTCCTTGTAGCAATGTCAGTTTATGCTGGCTTGAAGTGTATGACAGTAGTCACCTATGTGGATTATGAACAGATGTGAAGACCTAAGTTTACACCAAAGATTGTTTTCCCTTACTGAGAAATCAAAGCAATGGATCTGGTGTTTTGGCAAGAGTTTTTGTCTGCCATGAGAAAAATCATTTTTCCTTATTTCTTTACTCCCACCTCAGCTATTTTCTGCTCAGGAACTTTCTTAAGTGGTTGTGTTTCTGTGGATGTAGTACCCTTCAACAGAGACCTGCTCCATGAAATCTCCCCTGCTTTCCTTTGAACCTATTTGACACTCTTATTGTAACTTGAAAATAAATTTCACAGCTCAAGTACCCGTCTCGTAAAACCCCACCTCATTTAGTATGTTGAACCTGATTCTTAGTGCATTCTCTTGATGCCCCCCTTCTTGTACTGGAAGAGAAGGTGAATGATCCTCCACTTGCTTCTCCACTTATGAGTCTGTGAATCTCTGTTATATCTTCCCTCCGTTGTCATCCCTTAAACTTCTCGTAATCCTTCTCCCTTGCTTTCTTCACCTTCAGTACCTGCATACCCTTCCTTTCCTGGTTTGTAACTATTATACCACGCACTCCTATTTTTTAGATATTCCACTTGTGTTAACTCCCAACCTAATTCTCTTCTACCTGCAGCTCCCTCATGTGCAGTTTAGCAGCTCTTATTGTAACTCTGTGCATCCTGGGCAGTCCCATTTCACCGCTTTCTCATCTGGATCCGGGGCAGTTACTTGTATGTGACCCCTTTCTCTCCTTTTTATTCTTCCACCGCCCGTATTTTGGTCTTGAACTTAGTTTTAGTCTTTGATTTATTTATATTTTTTTTATTAGATCAAATTCAGTTCTTTCATGCTATTGTTAAACGTAATTTTCCGTTCATCTCCATCTTCATCTTTACCCATGACTTGGTCATTTTAATTTTTTTCTGTTGTAGTCTTCACCTCATGATCTTTCTGCAAGTTAAAATTTGGCTGCGAGCACCTTTCTCCTTTGTTCCATTTTATTTAAATCTCAGGTAATTTTTTTGTTTATTTATCCTTTTTTTTTTTTCCTCTTTCTTCATGGACCTGTTGAATACTGCTGATTCTTAAATACATGTTCTCATGCCTTCTGTACCTTCTTTTGCTAGAGAATTAATGTGACTGAAGTACTCAGTTTCTGCCGTTGATACAGCAACTCTCTTCAGGCTGCTTTCTCTACTCATTGAGCCAGTGCTAAGAGGTTGCCTGAGTAGTTCATTACATTCTTCCTTCAGATGCTTCCCAAATATTTGCTACTACGAAATGGCTATTGTAATAGTATCCGTACAATGCAGTTATGTATTTATCTTTATAGGTGGTCAAATTTATCTTTATAAAGGTTATCTTTATAAATTTATCTTTATAAGGTTATCAGATTTTTGACGTACAGGCACTGGATGATTTGCAGCTCAGTGCTGTACTTCATTTCCCGAATTGTGTCTGATGTTAGCTATTCCTGACAGTTGTTTCTGACATTGTTTTTAGTCTGTCTTATTAGTAGGTGATACGATATTTAAATCTCCCCAAATGCAGAAGTCCTCAATGAGATTGGCTTGGGATTTTCACTCACAAGTTGCTTATTGGGATCATTCTAGATGTTAGTAGCCCGTGAGAGTTCCTGCCCTTTTGGGTAGATGTTCCAAGGATATCTTTCTCCCCCATTTTATTAAATGTATCTCGACTTACTTTAGCTGCCTAGAATTGAGCCTTCTTGTGCCAGTGGAATGATTGGGTGTTCTGAAGTGGGTAGAGGGGCTTAGGATGAACCATTCCACATTTTAAGGTAAGTTGGACTTTCCTGTGGAGATATTGCTCTCAAGAGAGCAAAACAAGCTAGAGCTGAATAATGTAAATCTCACCTTATATCTGCTACAGGGTTGTCTGTGGCAATCGAGGACTGGAATTACTGGTCAATATTGCTGTGGTGGTTCATAATGCATTGTCTTGAAGTTTATGTTGCTAACATGGTTCGTGTCCGTCTTCCTGGAGAGTTTAGTTTTGCTCTGACGGAGGGTCTGCGTATCGCTACATTCAGTGGAAGGTGTCACCAGCAGTAATGGTCGATTGACAATCACCAGCACAGAGCTGTATAGAGCAGTGTACTTTTTAGAAAGTATGAAGGGAGATTTTTGTATCCAGCCAATATTTCTGTCCGTAAGTGCAGAGAAGTCAGGAGTTGGACTCTCTGTCAGTGTAGGAATTTTCAGGGCTTTTGGTCTCTTACGTGCTCAGGGTGCTCACAGGGTCCATGATTTGAAGACTTTTAGTTCATGCTGGTTGGAAATTTATTGCTGGAAAGGAAAGCTGAGATTTTTATTATTTTTTTTCCTTGACCCTGTGGCTACAGGTACTATGTACATTAGGAAAATCGTTGTGTTTTATTAAACTGAGAGAAGTGTTTCTCCCACTAGAAGGCAGTTAGATTGGAGGGTCTCTCTCCTCCTTTTGCAAACAAACCCTGCTCTGTAAGATTTGAGATAGTGAAAAACAATCTATTCTTTGTATTGATTTTTAAAACTTGTCTATCTTTGAATTTTTTAGTCTTGTAAACCTTGTTATAAGGCCTTTTATATGTTGTTTATTTAATAAATGTGAATGTTACTTTAAAAGAAAAATCCTCTCTTCTTCTGAGGGTTAAATGAGGGAAAAACTTTATAGTTTCTGAAAGCACAGGAAGACTGTCTCTATTCTGAAATATTTAAAGAAGGAATCAAAGGGAATTAATACCCTATGATGATACCTCAGGGAAGATTTAATAAGAAAATGAAATTGCATGAAGAGTGACCCATTGTGGACTGCCAAAAAGCCAATAGATGAGGGAGAAGTGTTAGCAGTGTCTGCCCGTCAGTAAGAGCTTGCACAGTGTACTGAGCCTGTGGGAAATGATGCTCAAAAGAATGGCCTAAAGCGATGTTTAATTACCTGATTGATTAAGGTCATCTTTCAAATTCACTACCGTTCTAGTCTGAGAAATGGCTTGCATGTTCTAGGGATCAGGGCTGGTCACAGCATGAGGCAACGTGTGGGATTCTGCTCGTGGCTCTCTCAAACTTCATGCTGATGAGTCGCCTGCTGTTCAGAGATACAACTGATTCCAGCCTTCGCTGGTTCGAAAGGAGCTGCTTGCTGTCTTGTGCATGGCAGCAGTTGAGGAGTGTTGTTCCATGGCCATGCAAACCTCAGGTGAAGTTGGACCTTGAGCAGAGTGGGTAAGATCACTATGACTTCAGCAGGTTGGTGTTGCTTTAAATCGATGGGGTTAATTTTTCGTGCATGTTGCCAGAAACAGGTTTGCACTGACTGAACCCTGGAGGAGCAAGCAGAGTTAATTGGCTGGCAGAAGACCAGCTGAGGAGTGGAGACCTACATGTGATATCAGATAGTGAGAAAGCAGCAAAAGCTGTTTCTCTTCGTCTCTTGTTGCCCCAGATCTGCTAGAGGCACGAAAAGGAAGCAGCTCACTTCTTCCCTCGCTGTGCCCAGGTTTTGTAAAGCTCCGAGCAGTGCACTAGGGGACAGTGCATTCAGGTTCTGCTCTTGCCTCTCCAGGAGAGGGTTGTTTCCTGTTCACAGCTGAGGATTGAATTGGAAAACTCTCTAAAGAGCATTTTAACTGATGAGGAGGGACTGTAGGGAGTGTAACACTTGATCCTTCACTCTGCTGGGCAATGCTTTTGAAATACGTCTGACTCGTGGGGGCTTGAACAAACAAGGGAATGACATTTATCAGATAAAGACTGCAAGGATGGGTCCAATGTCTATAGTAACACGTGTGATTTTTGTAAGCTCTGTGCTAGGGTTGAGCAGGTTTTGCAGCCTGGATCCCCAGAGGTGTCTCTCAGCCTGCTCTCTGGCAATTATGCCGGCATTCCCTCTCTCTCACCATTAGCGTAACAACCAGCAAGAGCATCACTTACCCTTTCGCTCTTGAGCGACTATTGCTTCTGTAATCTCTTTTGCATTAAACTAATGGCTGACTTGTTTATGCAATTGTTCTCCCCTTCTTCATGTGTTGAGGAGGGTACCTGTCACTGCTTTTGTCCCATTTGTCTTTTATGGCAGATGAAAATAGAAGAAGAATTTGACAAGAAATGAGAGCAGCTGTCGTATCTTATTGTGTCCCACAATCTTCTGCAGATCTTACTAAAACTATGCAGATAATAGAAAATACCAGCTGAAAAAAGAAAACTACCCCTGTGTTCAATTACTGTGTTACCATGTGCGATTCCTCAATTGCAAGAACACAGATTTGCATCACAAGCAGTCATTTAACCTGGCTTTTATTTATTTATCTTTCAGTTCCAAGTGATATTTTGAGTAGCTACTTAATAAAATGGAGAAATAACCATTTCCAAGCCATCCCCCATGAAAGAGGAAGACAAAGTAGCTCTCCCATTGTCTTTTACGGCAAAGTAACAGTGACTTTACACATCAGCTTCATTTTCTTTGGGTTTAAAACGTGATTCCAAGAAATAAGCATCTCTTAATTTTTTTCCCTTTGATCAATCCCATTGTGCCCTTCTGTTTGCCATCTGTTCTTTTGAAGTGTGGTGCCTATAGAGGAGTCCTTACCAGCCTTGTTCTTGGGGAGTAACTTTTCTAGAGCACAAATGACTGGTTGTCACATCTGTTCTGGGAGGCCACAGAAATACAGAGCTGAAAGGGATCTGTAGAGACAGGAGCAATGATACCTGCAGTGCTCACCAGGAGCTCATGTAGCTGCTCTCAGAGGCTGCTCAGGATGGAGAATCCGCAGACTCTTGTCACAGCATGTACCTGTGCTGCTCTCTTTATCGTTAGGAAGTTTTTCGTGATGTCGAAGCTGACTCTTGCTGTGGTGTATTCAGTCCCATCCACTGTGGGCATGAAAGAAAATGCTCTTTCTTCTTTATTATAGCATCTTAAATACTAACTGGTGTCACTTGCACCATTCTTCCCACTCCATCTCCTGTGGGATTTTTTCCCCACATTTTTGCTAACCAGACCAAATTATATGTATATCTCTATGGGTTGTGTTTTCTTGAGTTTTTCCTCTTTCCTCTGACTCTTCTCTGGACTTGCTCCAGTTGGCTCATCTTTTTCTTCAAATGCAGTACCCAGGTGAGGGTGCAGTACTGCAGCTGAAGCTTTGCTAATGCCCAGTAGAGTGGAAGGATAACCATGTGTTATGTGGACCACAGTCCTGCTTATCTCTTCCAGCCTGCTTGTTTGTCTTGTGCTCAATAGCTTGACTGACTACATTCAGATTGTCATCCCCTCTTGCCAATGGATGCTCTCGGAGGACTCTTACCTGGCCAGATGTTCTCCTCACTGTATTTATGTCATTTCTGTCTGTGCGTACAGATTTGCACTTCTTTCTTGTTTGGGGTCTTTTCCTAATTTCTCTGGTTTCTC
>WEIS01056234.1:0-12832 GCA_013389965.1 Todus mexicanus | reverse complement strand
CCCTTAGTAACTCTCAGAAGATCGGAGAGCAGGTATAAACGTGCCCTCTTTTAATTACAGAACTGGATCACTGTTGTAACCGATTCCCAGTTTCAGCAAATTATAATCAAGTACCCATTGTGCATAACAATCACCTAATGGCCGAAAAAAAACCCATAATAAAGCAAGCTTTAATGAAGAAAGCTGGAACCTTGCCAGAGTTTTATGGCACTGCACTCAAACTGAAATTAAGATTAAGAGAACCTTTTAATCCAGATGGCCAGAATTAAACCAAGCAGAGCAGGGAAATTTTGATCAAAAGCGAGTACAACATGAAAGTACCAAAATTCCCCCAGCAAACCACTGCTAATTATTTCAAACAGAGGTTGCACATTCATTTTGTGTTGTGAAGAACTTTGAGGAGAACACAACATGAATGTGTTGCTATCTATGTGGTAATTCACTTCTCCACTAACTTCTATGCCAAAAGCACAAAGCAGTTTAGCAGCAAGAAATCTATTTTGCTGGTGTTTTGGGGGGAGTGGGAGGGAGGTGGGGGAACATTTGCACAGTTGCATAATAAAATTTTAAAGCAGTTTGCCAAATTAATTACTGATTATTTCAGATTAGTCTACATGTAGTTTTAAGATACAGCTGAGTAAACTGCAGCTGCTGCAACAGAAACTTGACAAAGTCCTTAGTTTCAGGATTGTGTTATTAATACAGGTGATGTCTAGGTTTCAATTTGCTCTCCTCTGCTTTAATTCACTTGGAACTGCTGACATGCTCATTAGTAATACTAGTTTTCCTCGATTCATCTCCCAGTCAGCAGAGAGGATGTGAGATTTCCCAGTTTGCATAAGTCCCACCATAAAGGGACTGCTCATCCTCACGGACTTGTCCTTGGATGTGTGTGAACAGGCCCCTTGTTGAACGGCTCCAGACACCATCACATCCATGAGTCGGAACAGGATCATTTGATATCAAGAGCACTGACAGACAGTAAATTGTGGAGTATTTCTAAATCCTAAAATTAGCAACTAAAAAGTAAATATACCATTTTTTAATAGAGGAATATAGCAGTGAGAGGTTTGGGGTTTCAATGCCTCTCTTTCTATGAGCTTTACACAAACACCAGAGAGAAGTATAGAGATGATTTCTCAGCTCCTCTGTCATAACCATTCTTATGATAGAATCATTAAGGCTGGAAATGACCTTCAAGATCATCAAGTTCAACCATCTACCGAACATTATCATAATCATTAAACCATGTCCTGTAGAGTCACATCTACATATTTTTTGAACACAAAGCCTTTTGCAAAGGTTTTTTATATTGATGAAATAAAACCTCTGTAAAATTTCTTAATGAATTAGAAATCGCAGAGTCCAGTGAAGCCTGAACTTCCAAAAAAACCAGCAGCATTTTACCCTCCTAGAACCACCTAACAAGAACCTATTTTGTACACCTACTTATTCTTATTTGCACGCTTACACCCATTTCTTTGATCTTTTTGCTGAGGCCAAGCCCATGCTGAATGATGACATAAACCAGTGTCACGGTTATGAGCTAGGAATACTGATTCAGACCAAAAAGAATAATGAGGAATCCTTGTGAGGATCTTTGGAACAGAGACAGTGGGTGAATCCCAGTGTCTAGAGAGTCACGTTGCTTCACAGTGTCTTGCTCCCTTCCTTTTCCCATGAAGATCAGAGCCCAGTCTGTCATTTCTGCATCCTGATGCTATCCCTGCACGGCTCTGGAACACCAAGATGTGATCTGGGTTTGGACAGAGGCACTTTTTGCTCTTGCTCAAGGTAGTTTTAATTGGAAGGAGATCACTGCATCTTTGATTTCTGCTTTTCCATTTTATAATTTTCTGGAAAGTCTGCCAGGCTCCCTTAAATGAAAAAAGACCTGCAAAATCTGATCAGTCTGTGATTGTGGACTGATGTCGATATTCATTATGCATTACACTTTTGTTACTCATGTGCAGATACAGAAGGCGGCTTTAGTTATCTGTTACCCCATCTCCTGCTCCCAGCCACAGAACAAGGTCTGCTTGCATACCCAGGGCACCACAGCACTGCAACGTTTCTGCAATTCTCAATTCGACCCAAGAGATTAAAGACCTTGAGAAAAGCTTGCTGAGTACATAAGTGATAGACACAGGTTGGACAGAGGAGCAGAAACAATGCCCAAAACATCTGTCAAACACCAGGCAACAGGTACATACTGGCTGCATAACATATTTCCATTTCTACATGTTTTAGTTTTCCCTGTGAGCTCGCTCAGGGTTGATGAAATATTATTGACGCGAATCAAAATCAGAAAAACTTTTGCAGCAAGCCATCACGACCTGAATTGAAAGTTGTTCTTCTGGTGGTAACAGGATCTCCTGGATTATTTGTAGATTGAGCAGTAGAAAGGAAATCTTGTCCAAAAGCAACAGTGAGAGCTTCTATGGGCATGCAACTGCTAACCCCGGGGGCAATGAGCAATGCAATGAAGCTAATTCCCCCGTACCCCCAATTTTTCAAACAAAACTCTTCTGCAATATTGACATCATCAGGGTTTCTGCTGTACCAAGGGCTGCTGCTGTCACATTAATGGAGCACTGGTTTATTGACAGTTGGACTCAATGATCTTAGAGGTCTTTTCCAACCTTAATGATTCTATGATCGTGCCAGTAAAATATGAACTGCACTTTGTAATAGTCTACACACGGCGCTGGAAAAGCCAATGCCAATGTAACCATTATTATGGTCAACTATTCATCAAAAACAGTCATGAAAGAAGCAAGAAAACCAAAACAAACCAAAATCACACATGAAAATTACTAATGAAAAATACAGAAGAAAAAAACAGCAGAGGAAAAAAGATGAAAGTTGCCAAATTAATTGCAAAATGCAAAGAGAAGCAGAAAGACAGCAGCTGGCCTCTGTAACTGGACTATTCTGGCTCTCCTGCCAGAGCCCAGGGGAATCGATGAAATAACATCACACTTGGTCCTCTATCTGCACTGCCTAATTGCCTCAGCACTGAGTCATGCTCCAAAGCTCTACAAGAGCTGCTACAAGAGAATTCTTAGCGTAATGAGGTTAAAAATCACAAAATACCACAGTGAAATAAACACTGGAGAACGAATTATTATAAAATGCTCATTAAAATGTCCCCCAAATCAATGTATTGTTTATTTGCAGAATGCTTGCAATTGTTTTTTAAGGGAGTCATAAAAATTCTTCGCTCACCAGGAGTCCATTCATGAGGGCAATGAATTTCCAGAGGATCCGATTTTTTATATAACTCAAGCAAAATATTTTTGGATACAAATTTAAGCGAAAAAAAAAAAAAGTTTTTAAACTAATAGCTTCATTCCTTAAAATGAGCAAAGACTTGCCTGCAACATAAACAATGAAAATTAAAAATAAATAAAGAAAGAAAGAACACAAGTCCTGTAACCTAAATACAATACCCATTGTCTGGACTTCCCTGTTTCCATGAAGAACATCTGATTTTCATTTTCCCTTAGAACATTCTACTAAAATTACTAATATACTGGGATTTAATTTAATTTCATTGCAAGATTTCAAGAGGAACAACTTCAGCGCTGATCCGATCTGTGTTCCGTAACATCCTAACTCTGGGAACAACAATTGAAATCGAAGGTTGAATCGGAGCTGAAGTAATTTTGATGATCTCAGAGCAAACAGTAGTTCTCATCAGAAAAAAAAACAACCACCACATAAAAACTCAGTTCAACTGGCAGCTTTTGTCACTGCTCTGCCAGGGAAAACTTGGCTAGCGACTTGCTATCTTTGTAATTCCAAGAACTTCCAGTATTTTCCTCTGAAGAGATCCTTCATTGCCAGAGATAAAAAACGAGACTAGAAATGTGCTTAAGTCAACAGTGAGAACAATAAAGACCAACTTCTTCCTGGTGCTTCCGTTCCTCAGCTATTTTCTTGGGCGTATAAAGATGAAGAGAGAACCGAGGTGAACATGGGAACAGTTGGTAAGAGAAGGGGCTCCTTCCCCTTTTTGGTGGGGAGTGTGTGTGTGTAAACCTATCTGGGAACTGTGTTTAATGTCAACACGCTCCAGCTTGTAACAAAAGAACAAAACATGTGACCTAAGAGGCCGGCAACTGTTTTAAGACAAAAGATTCTGTAAGTGCAGTACAACAGACTCAGTCCAGCTTTTGCACGTGCTCCACTCTTTTCATGGAACTCTGGTGAAACAACAGAGTTATTTAGGAGGCACACACAAAATATGAAATAAATTTTAAAAGGCAATAAAATGTACAGAAAGCCAAATATAAAATCTTAACAAAAAATGTACAGGCCAGAAACAGATGGACTGACTCCTGTCTGAACTCACTACTCACGTGGGCAGACACTTGTTTTTGACAACAGATACGTAACATTAAAAAAACAAAAAGAAAGAGGTTGATCTGCCTCTAAGACAGAGCGTATTACTGTGGAGAGCCTTAATCCAGTATCTGGAGGGGACCTACAAGAAAGCTGGGGAGGGTCTGTTTACAAGGGCTTGCAGTGATGGGATGAGGGGTGATGGCTTCAAACTGGGAGATTAGAAATGAGGAAGAAGTTCTTCCCTCTGAGGGTGGTGAGACCCTGGCCCAGGTTGCCCAGGGAAGCTGTGGATGCTCCATCCCTGGATGTGTTCAAGGCCAGGCTGGACGGGGCCTTGAGCAGCCTGGGCTAGTGGGAGGTGTCCCTGCCCATGGCAGGGGGATTGGAACGAGATGATCTTTAAAGGAGATCCAAACCAACTCATTCTATGACTAATTTTCCTTAGGAACCCATGAAATGCCATCAGAGCAAATATTGGTCTGGGGCAGGAAGAAACAAAATAAGGGAAGGGAAGGAGAAAAAAAAAGTGAGCTTTTTCTATATAAATATTTATGTTTAAAATTTAGCTTTTGATGTTTAATTGGTCAGATCTACGAAGTAAGAGGACTTGGCAACAACATGTATTAGAACAATACTCCAGGCACAGGCTGTCCATGGTGAGGAAGGCTGATGATGAGGGGCAATGGACTGAGAGAATATTGCCCCAAAATGACTGTTAAATTACACTTAATACTCACCAGTCAAGACAAACAGGTACTGACAATTTCTTATTGCTCAATGGCATGCTTGTACAAGAAGAAAGGGAAATCAAGCAGGCTACTAAATGGAATTTACAGGTAAAAAAAGAATAAACACTGAGGCAAGGGAGTTGTGCTGTGACTCTCTCACACGCAGAATAACTGAAGAAAACAACAGAAACGCTGATGCGCTACTTGTGCATAATCTTAAGCACCAGTCTTTATAAAGAACAAATGCACATATTTAAATACAAATCCAAATAAATTTAAATATAAACCAGTGAACAGCTTCACAATAACTACTACTGTAATTCATTTAAGTTGCCCAAGTAATTGTTGACAATGAAGGTGTCTGCAAGTGTAAATGGAATAAGTGCCACATTATTTACCCAGATTATTGTGAAAGGAAAAAAAATAGAGAGATGGATGAAAAAACCTGAATTATTTTTAGCACAACAATATCCTCAGAGAAAGAGCAAGAAAGAAGGGAGATAGTTGAGGCTGCATCCCTGGAGAAATTCAAGGTAAGGCTCAACAAGGCTCTGAGCAACCTGCTCTAGTTGAGGATGTCCCTGCTCTCTGCAGGGGGGTTGGACTAGATGACCTTCCCAGATCCCTTCCAACCCAAACCAGTCTATGATTCTATGATAAACACCCATTTTTCTAGGGCATTCTGATAGAAAATCAAGTCCATTATTGAAAAGTGAACAGTTTAAAAGCATTCCTGTGTCAACTTACTACTACTACTATAATCATCCAGATATAATAGGAATCTAGAATTGTTTATTCAGACATTTTACCATTAAATAGGATGAAGTAAGTTTGTAACTCTGGAAGCGGAAAACTTCAACATTTTTCTTTCGAATCATGCAGGTGCACCCTTAAAATGTACAGATGATACGAAGTAGAGATTTGAAGTTAACGCAAAAATTATGAGTCAAATAGAGAAGTTATGGCTAATGCAGAAGAAGAGAAAAAAGTGTTATGATACAATAAATACAAAGTAAACTACAGATTGGATTGAAGTAAGTGAATGAGACAGTGGAATTTCACCACTAAAATGTGATGATATATCTTGGAAAACTAAAGCAATACTGAGAAAATGTTAAAAATAACAGGAACGGAAGATTTAAACAAAGCTCTCTTGGAATAGGACTTGAACATTTTATAGTAAACTGGAAAACACAACAGAAGGGTGAGACGCTTTGAATACTTAAAACATTTGTGGCCCATGAATGAAACAGTTCCATCTCCCCAAAACAGCGACCAAATCATCACAGCAAAAGGGAAACCAGCAAAGTATTTGAGAGAAAATAATAGTGGCTTGTACAGTAACATCTGTGACTGTGTCAGTATAGACACAAGGGACAGAATAAGAGCTGTCGGCATCCAAACAGCTTTAAAAATACCTTTGGGTGAGATACAATGAGAAAAATTAGTGGAAAGCCTGTGAGGCAAGATAAATGCCAGCTGTTGTTTTTTGCAGGCAAACAGATTTTCCCTAGCTACCACCAGCATAGAACATCATTTCCATGCCTCCTTTCTGTCCTCCGTCGCTAAAGACAATCGGAATGACTGGGCTACTCACAGTTTAAAATTTTGATTCTGTGATAGCACAGAACTATTCCAATGCAATTTGGAATGTAGGTTTTGCAAGTGGGCGTGGAACACTTCAGACCAGAAAACACTCTGGGCTCTGCAGACCCTCCTTCCTTCACCTTCCAAATGGTAAAGCAGAGGCGTTTCCAGCACCAAGCACTCAGGCGAGCCAAGCTGGGTTGGTTCAGATTTTAAACAGCGTTCGTGCAGTTCTGAATGATCTTTCTCTCTGCTCCCCTACCTACGTACATTTACGGCGAGTACAAATACACACACCGCACTGGGGTGTCCCACAAGGATTTCACCCTGTAGTGTATCAGGCTTCTGAAAACACCAGTCAGTGGGGCAGGTTGTGACAGAACCCACACTTCACTTGTCATTACATAAAAAGAATCACCCAAATAGCACAGATAGCAGGAGTTAATACATCACTTTCAACTCCTCTAGCCTGGGTTAATAAGCGTGTCACCCCAAGAAGCTACACACTATGCACCTGGAGGTTTTATTACAGGCTCTCTTTGCTCTATCTACCCAGGGATTCATTCCATAGCCCTAAGAGCTGGACTTCAAAAGGTACAACAGACAACATGTATGAAAAATTACAGGTTTTGTTCTGCAGGGGAATGATTTATTAATGCTGGGAGCTTAATTTAGTAATCAGACACTATTTGAAGAGAAAAAAAAACAACAACCCACCTGATCAGGGAACAGTTTGATGAGGAAACTATTACAGCTTTTGATTTAGTTTTGTCCCAAATTCAAAGTTAAAAAGGCTGGAAAAGAACTTTTCCAATTCACTGAAATCCAATCTCGTGCTGGATTTCGTCCAGGTCTATACCTCAAAGGCAAAAGGGACTTAGTCATATTTTTACATCACTAAATTCCTGAGTCACATTACAGAGGGAGAGTCAAATGAAACTCCAGAACAATTTCTGCCATTACATATTTTCTTTTTATAGTATTCCTTGTAAGAGACAAATGTTGTAAGCCTGTTTCAAAACTTAAAAGCCTTTCATTGTTGGTTCTTGCTCATTTCTCATTCAGATTTACTAATACATTAATACACATACCACTAATTCTGCATCATGCTAACAAGTGCAAATGACGACTGCTCAGCTAATGCTAACAGCCCAATAAATAATTTGTAATTAACCAGCTGTTACAATAATAATTGTTTTGAACCCCCTGTGCAGTACTACAGATTTTATATAAAGGAATGGAATGCAGCTGTCTAGAAAAAGTTATTGGCTGTCACACTCGGCTCTGCGCTGGGCTAATGAAGCAATGTTAAAATGCAGCCAATTTTATACAGCTGAGATTAATGGAATGATCAAACTGACGTGATATGCATTCACTGAACTCTTTATTCGCAGGAAAAAAAAGAGACCTTGCAGCAGCCCAGCACACCACAGTGCTGTTGCGGATTTGCATTTCATCATCCCTTCTAATTACACTAACCATGACTAAATTTTGGAGATGTTGTAGAAAAAAAATAAATCCAAATTTCAGTCCTTTGTTTCTAAAGCCACATTTTCCCACTTCCCCTTTGCCTGAAGCTTGCTATCTCTGTTCTTCTGAACTCCTCTACGCCCCTCTGAAACTCAGAATATTTTAAACCAAGACACTCACCCTACCTAGAGTTTCAACAAGCTTCAGATCCCTTTTCAAGCTGCAAGAGTTCTCAAACCCTTTGTCTCCAGGACAGCCCAGCTTGGATTTCTGATGGGACTCAATTCTTGTCTCACTCAGACACACACGAGTGGCATTGCCCCTACTCATCCTTGCATGTCCTCCTTACAGCTTGCCAGACACTGACTGCTCCCACCACTTCTTGTCTCCAAGACCCAGACCATAGACACCTCCTCCATAAACACCAGAGACCACGCATATGAACAATAAGTCATTTTATGAAACATGCTGCAACCACTTGATCGTGTCAGTTCTGATGCACAGAACTAGAGGGTAAGAAGANTTTAGGTTGGACATTTGGAGGCACTTCCTCACAGAAAGGAGGATAAAACACTGGAATGGGCTGCCCAGGGAGGTGGTGGAGTCCCTGGAGGTGTTTAAGGCCAGCCTGGATGCCACACTTAGTGGCAGGGTTTAGCTGAGTGGTGGTGGTAGGTCATAGGCTGGACTCAATGATCTCAGAGGTCTTTTCCAGCCTCAATTATTCTATGATTCTATGATTCTAACTCCAGTTATAAAGAATATTAGTTTCATCTCTCTGAGCAAACACTGGTTCTGACTTTCTGTAAATTATCTAGCGTTTTTGAGACTTAAGGAATACTACAGTAAAATTCATCATTCACTCAGTGTCAGTTAAAAGCTGTCAAACCTGATTCATTTCACCAGCATTTATTGTGCTTCATTAATTCTAGATCTAAACATTTTCAACAAAATAATGAAGTTATATATAACTCCAAGCGGCGGCACTTATAAATCATTCAAGCCTTTGGCAACTTCTTTAATCCAAAGTAATCATGTTTCCTTGTATAACAAGTCTTGTGATGTCTGTAATAGCATCTCACTATAGTAACAACAGACTTAATGTTATAGCTCTCTCGCATGCCTGAAGTATTAATCAGATCCCACATTTAAATCCAACGTTCGAGTACTCTTGATTCTCTTCCTGAAACTGATACGCTAATCAAAGCTCCCTCCATGATTTTTATTTTGAAGTACAATATAGATCAAGACTATAAAGTTGTTTTTGACACTGGAGTCAAACATTGCGGCTTTCTGGTCATTGTTTTGCTCTATTACCTCATCCTTTCCCATTAAAATAACATTTCCAAGTAGGCAGCCTATTCTATAAGCAAATTTCTCTGACACAAGTTCTTTTCTTTTGCTTTTAAATAGAAGAGAGTAAAGAAAAAACCTATTTTACAATCAGAACGGAAGCTAGCAGATTTTATGCTCAAGCTGGGAACATCATTCTCCTTTGAAAGCCAAAGGCTTGGTGATCATAAAATTCATTCTTCAATTTAGAAATGTCTTCATGAAAACAAAAAGTTTCTCTTTCATGATCTTGGATCCTAGCAGCTTTCCAAATACACTCACCTTTTTCTAGTTTTGTCCTGAAAACTCATGTAGGATTGTCCTGAAAACTCCACCAGCTGTTAATCTTGAGATAAGGATGTTACTAACGCTACGTTATAAAAAGTGATCCTGTTGTGGGTTTGGGGGTTTTTTTATGACAGTCTTGCTTGAGTTTAACCTCGCTTAGCAGAAAAATCATGTTTGTGACATTTACATCTCAATTTAACTAAGAATATGCTAAACGTATTACCTCCTTTTCCCAAGTCTCCCATAACCATCTCTAATTTCCACTGTATAAAAACAAAATTCACAGTCAGCCCCTTGAACTTCATCAATACGTTTCAGCTATAACCAAGATCTTACTTTGTTGAGTAATCTAAATATAATCTACAAATATAAATCTACATATTAAACACACATTAAACAACATCAAATTACATATTAAATGCCTTAAACAATTTGATCCAAATTCAAAACTCTAGATTAAATGCAGAAAGCGGAACTATCAAAAAGAAAACAAAACAAAAGTAGCTCCAACCAACATGAAATCCCTAATTCCAAAAAGGCAGAGTTGAAAGTATTTTATTACCCATCTAAAAGCGTGAGCTTGTGTTTTACAGTTTGGACTCAATCCAAAGGCTGTCCCCAGTTAATCTACCCCTCCTTTTGGGGAACCAAAGACAGCTGGAGAGGACGACGAACATATCAATATCCATGCGTGCTGCTGCCACCAACGCGTGCTAGCACAGTTGGACAAGCTCACCGAGTGTATAGAATCCCGTATAGAATTCTCTCACAAGCACTCGCCTGTTCCATTGTGTCACCGGAGAAAATAGGAAGGATTGGGAAAGCAGCAAGAAAGGCTACGACTGGGGCTGCTCTTTAGAATCCTGCCACGGCTGCCTATAATGGTGGAGCTTAAACAGGCCGCCCAGCAGTCATTCACACGGGAAAGCTCCAACAGATGCTCTTTAATTCTTCATCTGAATGAACCTCAGTCATTTAGCTTCCACAATTCTTTACAGGATTTCTAACAGTGAAGCCAAACTCACGCAAAGAGACTTCTTTTGGAGGCTGGAAATAACACCTTATTTTGCATTTTGCCCTTTCTTTGTCCATTATCTTTTTTAATTCTGCCAGGAATTAAAATCAAGCCTCAATTTCGTGACTGACTCTGAATACACACACAAGATAGCAGAATTTATTCGATGTAAGATTATTGCCTGTGGAGAAAGAGAGAATACTAGTTCCAGTGATGGATATACTCCACCAGCCAGCTCTATTCTTTCAAAAACACCAGCACAGCAATCACAGGTACAGCGGTAGAGTGCAGTATTACCACTATTTTGGTATGCGCCTTGTGTGGCAGAGGCAGATCCAGAGATTAGGACATATAAATCACTCACCCAGGAAGAAAAAAAAATGAAGAAAAAAAATGAAGAAAAAAAAAAGTCTCCACAATTGCCAAGTAAGACAACTAATACGAAATGCATGTTTTTACAAGGGCTATTCAAAGAAATAGCATTTGTGGGAAGAGTGAGTCATAGGATAACAAACTTCATATACTACAGTTACTCAAAGTGAGAAGACAAAGGGAATTAGAACTCAGATGATTTTTTTTTTTTAAATAACCAAGAAACATTAGCAAAAACAGCTGCTGCACTGTAATACTTCTGAATAGCTTTGTTATGCCTTCGTGTTCTCTTCCGGTAGTAGTTTTCTCTTTCTCTTTTTCACTTGCATTTTGGGTTTGCTGTTGTTGGCACACTGTCCCAGTAGACACTAGATAAATAAACTTTTCAACAACATAAACCCTTTTAGAACTGTATCCCTTAGCCCCTATCCCCTTGAGAGGTTGGAAAGTAATTGCTTAATTCTTTACAGGTTTACTTGTGCATCCCTTCACTATTTCTGTGACTTTTCATATATACTTATATATACACACACATATATTTTAGTTAAAATAAATCAGCATCTTAGCAGTGATCTCCATCTAAACTGCAGCTTGTATATTTTCCTTAACTATGTATTTTTTTTGTATTTATTGATTAACCTACATAATTTCACACTTCACTTGCAGGGGATCAAATTCACTGCCAGGTGCTTTAAAATCACAGAACTTTATTTCATGTGTAGTCAGTACTTAAACAGAGCTTGTATTTTAAAATGGCAAAGTACTAACGTGCATGCAGACACCTGCATCTGAGCGCATTCTGAAAGGGACTTTCATAAATGAGGACTATTTTTAAGAGATTTACGCTGTGAAAATTACCTGTGTCTTATTTAGGTTTTCTTTTCCCACATTACAGAACCATGATTTTATTTCTCTTACTTTACCAGAATCTCTCACATTCCCTGACTTGTTCTTGGATTTTAACTGGGTACATACATGTTGCTAGAAGAGACGCTTGTGCTCCCCTTCTCCCTGTGATCTGAGAAGGGATTTCTCCAGCCTCACTTTTTCGAGTCAATAATAATCGTGCCTTCCAAATCTCTGGAACTTGGTATCCCTGCTTACTTTGATTGCTGTATTGGTTTTAAGAGCACACACCTGGCTCTGCAAGACCAAATACAGGCAATTCACAGAACCACAGAATGACCAAATTAGAAGGACCTCTGGAGGTCACCTCGTCTAACTCCCCTGCTCAAACTGGGTCACCTAGGGTACATTGGACCACGACTAGACAGTTTTTGAGTATCTCTGAGGATGAAGAGTTCACAAACTCTCTGGGCAACACCTAAAGTCTCACAGAGGTCACTATTTTCTACTGAAAACCAGTGGCTACTTGAAAAATTCTTTGTTCATTTTTCACAGTCTCAAACAGTGTCAGAAGTACCAACAAGGTGTAAGAATTTGCATTTGGCCTTCCTGCCTTTGGTGACAATGTCCTAAGGAGTTCAGAAAGTCACTGATGAATCTAGTAATGCCTTTTTCAGGTATATTCTTACTCATTTTAGCCATGATTTTCATTTCATACCAGCTCAACCTAACTTTCTAAGAGCTTGTTGTTAGATTTCAAGGTCCAGCATTCTTCCCGTATCAAAGCCATTCAGATGTATCCAGAGAGATTGCATTATTTTAAGGTTGCCTGATAACAACAGAA
>WEIS01056231.1:1278-11445 GCA_013389965.1 Todus mexicanus | reverse complement strand
TTTTTTTTTTTTTGTTGGTTTGGATGTTCCTCTAATCCTGTGAAGCAATATTGCATTTTTCTTCACCTCACTGTGGAATGTAAATTGTTCAGCCTGGAGAAAAGAAGGCTTTGGGGGGACCTAATAGTGACCTTCTGGTACCTGAAGGGAGCTTATAAGAAGGCTGGAGAGGGGCTGTTTACAAAGGCCTGTAGTGAAAGGATGAGGGGCAATGGTTTTAAACTAGAGAAGGGTAGATTTAGATTGGACGTTAGGAAAAAGTTCTTTACCATGAGGGTAGTGGAACACTGGCACAGGTTGCCCAGGGAGGTAGTTGAGCCCCCATCCCCAAAGACATTCAAGGTGAGGCTCGACAAGGCTCTGAGCGACCTGCTCTAGTTGAGGATGTCCCTGCTCCCTGCAGGGGGGTTGGACAAGATGAACTTCAGAGATCCCTTCCAACCCAAATGATTCTATGAATGACCCACCACAGCATTATAACAAAAAAATTACTGGAAATATCAACACGGACAACCCTTCACCATGTGTAAAAATGAGCATTCTTTTATTATTGAAAAGTAATAAATAATAAATAATAAAATAATAAATTATTTTTAGTTGTATGAACAAAGAGACTTGTTAGAATCTAGGCTTGGTAGCTACATTTTTCTCTTTTTTTTACCAATTTCTGCTGAAGCTTTATAAAGATGAGAAGAAAACGCAAATATTTCTATCAAAGGAGGTGCATAAAGGACTCTTACAAAGTGTTCAAAATGCTCACATTAGCCCTCCAGGTTTGTAAATAGAAACAGCAGAATGTGGATCTCTGAAGTCAGTGTTGTGCCTTTAGTTTTGAACTATAACTTGTGAGAATCCCATTAGGGGGGGAAAATTAGGAGATAATTATTATGAAAACTTATTAAGAAGCACATTCTAGTGGAAAGTATTTCTGTCTTCAGGAAAAAGAAATCTTTGAGGATCTTACAGGGAGAGTACAATTTGTGCATTCAGTGAAACTGAGGCCAGATTGGATGATACCAGGGATCAGACAAGGATGGTAGTCTTGTGACTCTTCTTTGTGCTATATATTAGATAATTCGAAGCAGGCAGAAAATATTTGTGCTATATACTAGATAATCTGAATCAGGTTGAGACAGCTGGGTGAAATCAAACACAGACATAGTGAGTATTCCGTCATGAGAATTTACTAGGCTGAAACTTCATGCAATTTTTCCATTAACAATTTCAGAATATTTAGGAAAAGATTCCTAAGTAAACATTCTCAGATGTCTGTTAAATAAAGATTTCTATTCAACAGCGAAAACCCTGTAGAGAGAAGCATCAGACTGAAATAATGCTGTTGGGTAAAATAAGGTATGATATAAAGTACTTTCCTTCAGGAAGATTAACTTAGTGAAAATGGCCAAGAAGCAGTGACTAAAATTGCTTCCAAACCATGTTTGGTTGTTGGGGTTTTTTTTCTGTGTGTGAAATCCAAAGAAGTTGGGGAAATTTAGATTTTCTTTTTCACCATCTAAACTGAATTTTACTCATCCTCAGAACCCCAGATGTATAAAAAACTTCTTCTGGGAAGTTATTCTGAAGAAAAGTGCTGGTACTTACTGTAAAAAAGCACCATGGCAAAGCGCTGTCACGCAAGGTGAAGATAAGCTTAGGACAGCGCTGCTTTGGCTCCAATAGAAGACGATGAATTTGAAAAAGTGAAAAAGAAATCCAATAAAAGGGAGGAACACACACATATATCTAAGAATAGGTAAAAAGGAAAACTGCAAGTGAAAAACATTAATTGAAATTCTAAGAAGGCGACAGACCTACAGAGAGGGCTATGAAAAGAATAAATATTATCTAAATGAGATTAATCAGCTCTATAGCTGATACACTTCACTATGGGATACTTCAGGAAAAGCCAGAGTAATGTCTGTGCCATAAGTGAGTATTTTCAAGAGCTCTTGATGCATTGAAGGCTGCTATCATAAGTATTAAAAATAGGATCAGGAAATACTTGAATGAGCAATTCCAAGATTCTCAAGCAAACTATTAAACAATTTATCAGCACCAAATAAATTAGAATAAACAAAGAACTCGTGTTTATCCAGAACTTGGTTTAGTTGTGGATAAGGCTTTGTTTAAAGTTTTATGGAAGACTTTATAATAGAGTAACTGACCCCTAGCAGCAGTTCATATTTTGATTTTAACAAGACTCTTTAGTCTTATTGAAATACTGTGTGGGGCCAAGTCACTTATCTAGAGGAGTTCTTAGAAGTCAAGGGTAACCTCTTTATCAGAACTTTCTGTTGATGTTGCAGATAAATGTTATCAAATCAATGCCACAAGATCTTGCTTCTGTTTTCCTATTTGATTGGCACAGTATCACCCACCTTTAGTTCTGATAATCAGACTTCCTTATCAACTCATGAATTACTCTGCCCAGGATCAGCGTGAGGCTGTCAGGCCTACAGTTAGGGGTTTTGTCATCTTAAATGCTACTACAAGATTAATTGTTTGTCTGATATGTTTCTTCAGTGTATTAATTTTGACTGTACAAAGTACTCCTCTACAAATTGTATATCCAGCTAATTTGCAGAATACACACAGAGGGATAAAGGAGAGAGAATAAAATGCAGCATAAGGTAAAGTGTTAGTTGGCAAACATCATGCTAATTCAATCACTCTGCTCACTTCTTTTTCCCCCTCTCCTTTTAAATTTTTTTTTTGGTTTGTGGTACAGTTGTATTCTATCTCAAATACTGTGAAGCCAGATAGGGAAGTAAAATGGAGCAACCCAGTCCAAAAGTTAGAACAAAGCGTTTGAAAAAATGAGAAAGTATTAGTAGCATTTGTTGTAATGGAGGGAGCCAATATATGATATGGCTATTTGTAGTAGGTGTTTCTGAAACACAGGAATGAGGAGTTCACAAGAGAGTCTACGCATACAAACTAAGGAATTAGAAGAGGAGGGCAATAAATAAAAAAAAAAAATCACCCACATTCATTGTAGTTTGATGATATTGGTATCTAAAGAGGTCACAGAGTCACACTTGATAGCTCCAGTTTAAGTTAACAAGCTTTTACAGGGTTTTATGTTGCACTTCAGCCACCTCACCGTAACAGCCCGAGCTGTTTTGAGTTCTCTAGAAGTAAAGACTCCAAGTATGTAAATTGACATTTCAAAGCATGAATTACCACACAACTGTAAATCATTGGGGCTTTTATTCCTTTTTGTATCATTTGGTCATTCTGAGTTTTCATCCTGAGTAACCTGATTACGTAAGTGAAGAGCACACACTGACAGGGGTAAAGAGGGAGTGAAGAGCAACCTGAGCCTATGGCCAGGAGCTGTTTTTGCTTAGGGTGGCCTGTTGTGTCTGACTGCAGGCATGGAGGGAATTTGGAAAGGTTATTAAACAGAACAGCACATGTGGTTGTCAAGATACAGATTCTTTTTCCAGCTCTGCTGTGTAGCACAGAGCAAACAACTTTTATTTTTGTGCCGTTGCCTTTCTGACTTTCTGCTTCTCTGGATAATTGAGGTGAGGTTGCTTTCACTTCTTAAAGAAGTGAAGCTTATGCAGCTTTTGTATTTGTCCATCTCTAAGTGTTTTCATAACTTTTCAGCCTGTGGGCTAAATTCGTTCTCCCCTCTTCCTTGCCTGCAAAGCCAGTCTCATGAAGTCCTACAAATGTGAAAATTCGCAGCTGAGGTGAGGAGAAAGGACCCTCATTCCCACTAAGTGAGAGGTTAGCTATTTAAAGCTACAAGAAAAAAACCCCTGAGTCTAATCATCAAGTGTGTACCAGCAAAGTGATCAGCACACAGCTGACAACAAGCAAGAGCTGCCCCTTACTGAACTAGTGGTTACCTAACGTTACAGAAAAGATAAAGGAAAGGTAGGAGGAAGGATGTGGGAGCAACGTGTTCCTGTGTTAAAGGGATCCAGGTCACAGGCTTGTAGAAAATCAGCTTTTTTACTTCCCCAGATCAGGGCCAGTGTAAACCCAAGATCGCGGCTGCCACACCAGGCTGGCAAAGGAGCCAACTTTATCTGGGGACGTGCGAGGAAAGCTCCGGGCTACACCTGCCGGCACTGGAGAGCGGAGTGACCGACCCTGGGCTCCTCACAACCATTGATTAGCCGGTCATTAGCAGGTTAATTACATCCCTCGAGAGGGAGAGCAAAGCAAACGCTGAAGCCTGTTCCCGCAGGGTGTAACAGGTACAAGCCCCGGGCCCGCTGGCGTGGCTGACGAGGACGGGGCGATAGATGCTGCTGTGCCCAGCGCCTGAGAGAGCAGCTCTGCTCCGGGCCAGCCCGCAGGAGCCTTCCCGTGTTCACGCCCCCTCATCTCACGGCGCTTTCCTGCGAGCTGGTGTTGTTCAGCCTGGAGGAGGCTCAGGGGAGACCTACAACTACCTGAAAGGAGGTTGTAGTCAGGCAGGGGTTGGACTCTTCTCTCAGGCAACCGATGACAGAACATGAGGGACACGGCCTCAAGCTCCGCCAGGGGAGGTTTAGTCTTGATGTTAGGAGAGAGTTCTTCACTGAGAGGGTGATCAGCCATTGCAATGCACTGCCCGGTGGAGTCGCCGTCCCTGGAGGTGTTTAAAAGGAGATTGGATGAGGCACTTAGGTTTAGACAGTAGGTTGGTGTTGGGTTATAGTTTGGACTGGATGATCTCAAAGGTCTTTTCCAACCTTGCAATACTGTGAAACCGTGAGGCCAAACAGGGCAGGTTGGTCTGGATGCTCCAAAGCAAAAAGCCGGGCGGGGGAAGGGGCTCTGAGGCACCGGGGGTCCCGGCGGCAGCGAAGAGCGCTCGGAGAGAGCCGGCCCGGGCTCGGCGTTCGTGCCGAGCGCCAACAGCGGCGTCCGGGGCCGAGGCGCCTCNGCCCGCTCGCAGCCAGCGCCCGAGGGGGAGGAGCAGCGGCAGCCGCGGGAGGAGCGGCGGCAGCAGCAAGAGCAGGAGCCGCCGTTGCGAGAGCATGAGCGGGGCCGCCGAGAAGCAGAGCCCCGGCGGCGCCGGGTCGGCCGCGGAGAAAGCGCCGCCCGGGGACCCGGTGCCGGAGCCGCCGCCGCCGCTGCTGAGCGTGGACGTGACGGGCTTGGTGTCGCAGTTCGCCAGGAGCTTCGTGCTGATCTTCCCCGTGTATGTGCTGGGCTACCTAGGGCTGAGCTTCAGCTGGGTCCTCATCGCCCTGTGCGGGCTCTTCTGGATCCGCAGGCACCGCGGCGGCAAGACCTCCCGGCTGGGCCGGGCACTCGCCTTCCTGGAGGACGAGGAGGAGGCGGTGCGGCTCAGCGTGTCCTCCGCCGAGCTGCCTGCCTGGGTGAGTGAGCGAGGGAGGGCTCGGCCAACACCCTGCGGCGCTTCCGAGAGAGCCCCGCCGGCCGGGCCGGGGCCTGGCACCTCCCCGGGGCTGCGGGAGGAGCCGCCGAGCCAGAGGGGAGAGGAGGGGAGGGCATCTCCCGAGCCCCCGGGCTGCTCGTCCCGCTTCGCAAACCTCTCTCGGGACTTGGCAGGGGCAGCCCGGCCGGCCCGTTGGCTCCGCACGTCCCCCGGCCGGTTTCCCCCTCGCTGAAATAAACTTTACCGCAAGGTTCGGGTTTTTTCCCCGCTCCGGTGCCAGTGACGGGATGTAGGGAGGGCCCTGCGGAGCTCAGATCTTGCAGCCAGTGCAGGAATCTCGCCTGTGGAAGTTGAGATCGGAGGCAGGAGCGAGGCCGTAGCGGTTTTATGGTTTTCGGTGAAGCGCTGCTTGATAGGGAGAGGCATAAAAATAAGGTGGCGTTTCTGGCAGGTTTCAGGGTTGTGATGTGAGGAGGGCATTGCTGTGCTTGGGTTTAAAAGGTTTGCTTTGAAAGTGGAGTCTTCCTTTGCAAGTTTCAGGCTTTCTAGTAAGACTTTAAAACTATCATTATTATGGTTTTGGCTGGAGCTCGGCTTAGAAGTTGAGTATTTTTTTTTCTTCATAGCTTTTACTCTGGAGGATTAACATCTTTTTTTTCTAATACAGCCGCCAGCCGACGGTGTCGGTGCTCACCCCGGCCTCTGTATGTCCTGACTGCCCCAGCGTTCTGCTGCGCAGAGCTTGCTGCTCTCTTAATGTCCGTATCTGAAGTCTTACGGGTTTCTGCTAAATCTTCCCGTGTGATTTCTTTGCGACTCCTCTCTGCCCCTCAGTAGATGCCATCCGCATCCCTGCTAGGCGCTCTCTGCAGTGACTGCGCAGCGAGCGGTGTTGTGATGATAGGTATCCAAGTAGCTGTCTTCATGTGATCGAGTTGCTGTACCTGGTGTGACCTGCCCTAGCTCTACTGAGGAAGTTTGAGACTTCTGGAGGGAATATAGTGTGTACGTGTCACATGGGAGTCTTTTTTACTCTCGTTTCTTCACTTCGTTTACCCACGTTCTAGTGGAAAATCATGGTAAAAATAAAGGGAACGTTTAGGAGAGATAAAGTTGTTTAACTGCTTGAAACTGAGATGCGGATCTTAAATAGTGTGGTTAATAGCTCTTACGTTAGCTCTGTGTTGGTTTGGCTCCTGTAATCACGCAGCAGTATGAAGTGTTCTGGTTTGTTGCATTTAAAATGAATTAACTGAAGCTGCATTTGTTGTGGAGGGTTGTATATAGTAACTATCTGCTGGTAACTAAGCAGTAGAGATTCAAGCTTAGCACTGTGTGTAGATTTTATTTTAAGTTGCAGTTTGTTACCTTTGATAAAATAGCAAGTAATTCCTGTCTGGAGTTGCTCAAATAACTGAAGATTTAGAGAGGGGCCTCTTGACTGAAGTCAGAGGCAAAAAAATCATAGAGAGTAATGAGTGCTGGCTGCAAACACCTGCATATCCTGTGGTATTGTGAGAAAGCATCTGATCAATATGCAGGGTTTCCCTAAAAGTGTGACCTTCTGATACCCGAGTTGACAGATGTATTGTAAATCGCTCTTTTCTGAGGGGTTTTTTTGTGTGTTAGGTTTTTTTTGGTGTGTGTCTTTTTCTCCCCTCCCCCTTTAATAATTTTATTAAATTTAAAAGTCTTGATTCTTTTTTTTCTGCTGACATATGTGCTGTATGCTGGAAACATCATACTACCAAATCAATGTACCTTCCAGATGAAATACAACCTGGGAAGCAAAAGTCTTCTGAGAACTGAAGGCCCACTTAAATCAAAAACTGGTCTTCAAAATCTACAGTCATAGTCATTAAGCTTTATATGAGTCTTGTTACTGCTCCCGTAATGTGTCTTGGAAAACTACTGTTCTCCTTCCTTGTGCTTTATGTGTGTTGTCTTGGAGATCCATGGATTTCAATCATATTTCAAACAAGACCTGCACGATGGTATGTGGAGCCTGGCATCTTTAATAGGCATTGAGTTCATCCATCTCAATGGATACTTTTCCTCTGTCAGGGAAGTCAACTTGAAATTATTTGAATAGGACAGTGTTGTGTTTTAAATAGAGGATTTTTTTTTTACTCTTCTGGGACTGAAACTGAGATGTAATAAACCATTTTTCAACAAATTATGTAACATCCCTAACATTTATTTGACACGTGGTGTGTTTCTGGGCTGTTGACTGGAAAAGAACCATAGCTGAGCAGAGGTGTCTGTGGGGTGTGATTTCTTCCCCCCCCACCTACCTTGGGATTGATTGCTGCTTCAGCAATGCGTGTTAAATATTCAGTAACACTGCAGTGAGTTACTCACTTTTAAGAAAGAGGTTATTGCAGTAATAATGAATTAAGGTTTTTTTCTGCTGGCGATATGCTCAGTTACCATTTGAAAGTGATACAGTTGTCCTATCACACTAGAGTTTGCAATGTTAATTACTAGTTTCCTAAATGGGATTTACTTTTTCCATAAGCAGGAGGTTATACAATAGGAATATTCTGTACTGTGCATGTAAAATGAATTCAACATGAATACAGCTTATGTTATTTAAAGTGTCAACACTGAATTATTTAAAAGAAATATGTATGTGCTAAAAAATATTTCATTTACTGGCTTTCAAGAAGAAGATCTGTACTCATAGACTTGCTAACGTGTAGTTACAGCTCCGCTGTCTTTGGAAGGTGTCACTGATTGTATGGGGTGGGAGGGAGCAGAGGTGGGTAATTTTCCAACTAATTTAAAAGTAGGCAGCAGAATTTACCATGAGAAAGGATTGGAGATCAAAATGGTTTTTCAAGAAAGTAATTTCCCCTTTCTTGGCAACGTTTTTATACACCAGATGTATTTTATACTGGAATGAATGTAATTAACATGGAAACATACATAAGGAAAGTGGCAATTTAAGTATCTCTACTTAGAGGATGGGAGGTAGGAAACCAGGGCACTCAATTTTTAAAGGCCAGGTATCATGTTGCCTTTTATTTTTAAAACAGTAATGGAATTTCATAATCTAAGTGGTATAACAAGTTTACTTTGTTCTTTCTCTGAGCAACCAAAGAAGTTAATCTAATTTTACCATTGTACAGGTTTTCGGTTACTTAATGTGACTTTTATAACATGCCAACTTAACTGCGTTCGACATCTTTGGATAAGCAAAGCTTTGGCTCCTGTTTTCTTCAACATACAGATAAAAGCCATGATGATTTGTTTTTCCCTTCAGATTAATTGTACATTTGGCGTGATCCCAGGAGCTGTATCTGTGTGCAGTCTGTCAGCAATCAGCAGGAGACCAAAACAGGAACAAATTTTAGCGTTTTTAAATAATTGATTCTGAAAATTGATCTAGACAATTTTCTTTTTATTCCTAACCATGTATTATACAGAAACTGAAATCCTGTACCTCACTGTAGTAAAAGCAATGCTAAATTAAAACATGAACTACAAGTCTTCTGTAGCATTTTTGGTCCTACCGACTCTCTTGAGCTTCAGTTCTAGTTCAGAGTGACTTTTAGGGGTTTGTTTTTGGTTTTGGTTTTTTTTCCTCATCTACTTAAGGTAGAAAGAAAAATCTACCTAAACATAAATAGCTGTCTAGTCACCTTTTAACTAAACTGATTTACAGTCCAATTGTAAAGAAATCCTGTGGATCTTCTTTCTTTCGGGAAGCTGCATGAAATTCTTGCAGATTGTGAGTATTGCGAATTACCATTGAAGTGCTGATAATGTCAGCATGTACCCTTTTTACTAGATAGTGATGTATAGCTACGATAATTAATAAAATAATTATCAACCTCTGTTTTTTTTGTTGAGTGTTTTTGCAATGGTGATGTTCAGTAAAATATGACTTCAATGGCAGTTGTATATTTCTTAGTTGAATGCTTCGTTGGATGTTGAACAAGCTGCTAGTGTTTAAAGGATGAGGAACCATTCTGAGTAAAAGCAGACTTCAGAATGCATGTCTGAAAAAGGAAATTGTGATTTATAACTATGAAATTGCTTGTATTTATTCTTGTGTTTGGAATAAAATGTGCATGCATACTTTTTTTCCAAGTCCTTCCTAGAGCTTCTTGTCAAATACTCTAGTTGTGTGGTTAAAGCAACAAAGATTTGGATTTTTTTACTGATACTGGGAAGGTAGATCCAGTGCTTGTAGAAGGAAAGTGGTTAGGTAGCTCTAACTGCTGGGTCATATCCTGTACTAAGTGACATCTGTTGAGAAGGTTGAGGTGGTTATGCTCTTAGGTGTACTTGATATGAAGATTTTTTGATGTAGAATGAAATTTGCTAACTGGATCTTAGATTGATAGTTCAGGGTGGGAATTTCCAAAGAATCCCTGCTGATTGGCGTGAAGTATATACTTGGTAAACCTGATAAACAAGTGGACTTCTGCAATACAACCTGTGTTTTCAGTTGCCAAAAGATCTTCCTCCTAACTTCCAATCACACCTTTGGGTTAGTATAGTTATTATTGTAGCTGTAGGAATTGTAGATGGGTTTTTACACAGCATGCTAAAGTATGAAAAGGAACACTGTGAGGCATCGTGGCCCATTCTTCTGATCCATTCTCCAAATGTTAGTTGAGCATATTAGATTGAATTTACCAAGGAGTGGTTTATAAGAAAACTGACTTCTATGTATGACTACTTAATACTGTGCTGCATCTTACCAGTTTATATGGTTAATACTGCAGATGGCCATATACTCTAGGCTGCCAACCTGCATCTGGAAAGTGTGAAGGGATGTAAGAAAAGAATAGTAACTTGTGAGTACTTAA
>WEIS01056230.1:0-24325 GCA_013389965.1 Todus mexicanus | reverse complement strand
CCCCCCCCCGGAACCAACAACCACAAAACTCTTCCTAAAGAAAATAAACCAAAAAAATCCCCAAACTGATATCATATTTGTAAACTCTGCCCAGCATTTCTGCCTGTTCTAGCTCAATGAGTCAAAGAATCTTTTCCAACTTGTGGGGTTTTAATTCTGACGCTCAAAGCACTATGTGAAGACTACAAGAGATCAGAGCCCAACACATTGTATCTTTCTTAACACTCACCACTTCATTTTTTTAATCAAACTAAGTTGGAAAGACCCTCAAATGGGATCAGCATTTGAACTGAACCATGCTCTGAAATGTAGAAGGAGGTTTGCAAAGGGAAAAGAGGAAGCCGACTAGGTGAAAATCTATTCCTCTCCACATGTTGTAAGGTATCTGTTTCAACATCTAGGCTGTAAGCCCTCCGGGGAGCAAAGTCACCTTTAGGGATGCCGTTATTTTACTTTAGGAGATAACAACAACCTTGGCACACAAAGGCCACTCCTCCGCATCATCCAGATACCTCTGTCTGACTTTGGGGCTCCACTGAAGCCTCAAGCCTCAGACAATCTGGTGTTCATTTTGTTCAGAGTTAATGCCACGTGTCTGACAGCTGGTAAATTGAGTCTCTCTTGTTTCCTGGGCAGGATTTCGCACTTGTTATCTTTCAGTGCCCTGAAAAAGATTGCTTGCAAAATTGAACTTGTCAAGTCCATTGGTTCACTTCTGAACAGTCTCTAGACCGTGAGCTGTGAGCCTTTGCATCCATTCATTCCGGGCACCTTGAGAATCAATGCAAGGAAAGAAAATGCAGGGAGCCCACTCCCAGAGATGATGGCAACCACGCAATAGAATTCTCCAAGTGTTTCATATGTCACACGTGCATTCGAACACACCTATGCTGCCTATAAACACCTATGGCTGTCGTCACTTAGCGTTCGCAAACCTGAAATGTAGTCAGCAAACCAGATAAAGAGTAATAAAGACCAGCCAGTGAGGCATTTCTGTTGCCAAGCCAAGGATTTACAAGGCAGCTTTGGCACCATCCAGAATACTGAGCGCAATGGGACACAGGGCAAATGCAAGAGCAGGAACTTGCTGGGACTTCATTATGCTCAACGGATTCTGTCATTATGGTCCAGAGCCTACAGCAGAAGATTTCAGGACATGGTTTAGCGGTCATGGTAGTGTTGGGTTGATGGTTGGACTTGATGATCTTAGAGATCTTTTGCAACCTTAATGATTCTACGATTCTACGTAAGTTAGAAAGTAAAATTAAAAGCAAGCAGCCTCACACCTAATCTCCCCCTCCTACCCCACCGTTACTCTCTCAGACATGTAAACTCCTAGAAAAAAATAACTATTCCTTACATCTGGTAAAAAGCCTCATACTTTCAAGACACTGGTATTTGGGGAGAAAAAAAGGAAAGAGAAATCCACCTTCCAGTTCTTCCTAAAACTGACAAAGCCCTCAGTCTGATTTGAGAGGCACTCAAGCCTACCAGCACACTCATCAAGTGAAGGGCCTGGTTTTGAGCTCTGTACAAAGGAAGCACAGCAGCTCAAGGTTAAGAAATCACACATACAGCTACACTGAAACCCGGATCTGAAGCCACAGGGATTTCAAAATTGTCTAGAGACTGAGCAGCAGCCAGTCAAGCGAGCAGTCAAGCTTGCGGAAGGTACGTGAGAGACTGCCAAAACCTGTAGGAAGCTTTATTTACTCCTCCAGTGAGCCTAACGGTGCCCAAATCCCTCATCATGCCAACAACTGTAGGTGGACAGGGATAAGTGGGAGATGCACCCTGGGAGGGATCTAAACTCCACACCGAGCAAAAGGTGGGAATTAATACTGAAGACAGAGAGAGCAACTCTGCGGCTGTACCCGAGAGGAAGAACAAACCAGCCAGAATGTGCTACCTGGAACTGGCACTTCCCTTCACGTTCAGGACTTTCTCATGAGGACGCTAATACTGGACAGGAGACCAGCACTGGCAAGGAAATACAATGCAACAAGACATCATCCATTGGCAAACACAGTTTTCTTGTTAATAAATTAGGTATAACAGCAAATTATTTGCTCTTGGTAGTCCACCTTGAGACGTATTTCATATGGGGGAGGGTCTCAGTTTGCTCAGCCATGTTCAAATTCAGGCTTGCCCAGGTCTCCTGGAGATTCTTGCTTCAAAGAATCTTTATACTTGCTGCGGTCTTCACAGCACTAGGAGATGCTGGAGATCTTCCCACTTGGAAAGCAATTCTTCTAAATTGGAAAGAAGGCACAACGCCTTCCCATCGTGCTGTCAGATTGGAGTTTGAACTCTTTTTGACACAAGATTGTGACAAAAAGGGAAAGAAATAAATATGCAAATTGACAGTTTCTGCAAAGCTTGGGAACTTTCTTTGAACTCAATTTGGTTGAGAAACTATCCCGGAACACCGTCTGATGCACAGCAAAGAACAGAGGCTCTCAAAAGGACTGTGGCTGCTGCCAGAGTTGCTGCCCTTCCTTAGAGGAACAATGGAGTGTGGGCAAAAAAGGAAATAATACACCCAGAAACCATAAGGGGTACGAGGAACCACCGTGTTCAAGGTTTCTAAGAAATGAGCATCACGTTTGCACAGCCTGGGTTTCTATAGGAATAAAGATCTGTATATACACACGTACATAACCACAAATACGTTATGAAGAGAGTGTGCCATCTTACACTCATTTTTGCACTATAAATAAGGCTGTAAATTGTCTTGACTTTTCTCCAGATGTGGTATGGAATTGGTTAAAAACTTGGGGTTTGTCACAATTAGCTCTGTGACACTCATAGAACAAGGAGACAGAGAGAACTCTTAAGACTTCTTCCCGTTCAGAGTGACTGATCTTGATGAGTACGTTCAAAGGTTTCTCTGCATCCACACATGAATAACTGCATTTCTGCTAACGTGCATCTAACAATGTGCCCCCCCAAAAAGATTACAAAGGAGGTGGTTGAGCTGGCAGTAGCAGCTCCGTGGGCTGTTCTCCAAGCATTACGTGTCACCTTGGCTGATTTCATTGTCCACATGCACTAGGTGGGATGAGATGGGCTGCCCTCTCAAGACAGGCCGTACCTCTGTAACCCAGACAGTGCAAGAGAGCTCTCCCGTGGCTGGAAAGACATCCTACCAGTGAAAGTCCTCCCTTCTGTGACCTTTTCTGTGTCATGGAATGAAGGCATGGTATGAAAATAACCAACATCAAACACTCCCTGCTAAATAATCTGCCCATCCTTTTCTCTCCTTCCAAACAACGGCTGCTCCCCTCCTCCAGCTCTGCTGGCAGGCCACTTCATTTTGACCTCAGCAACAAATACTTCTAAAATTACAGAGATTACCATTGTGGTCAGGAGAGAAACATTATTTACGTGTTTGGCAAGCGAGGGGGTAGAGAATCAGTGACCAACCAACATATGTCAATGTCTCGAGGACATTTCAATTTAAGTCCAAAGCCTTTCCAGGTTCACATCAAGGGACACGGCTTGAATCTCCACGTTTCTATCCTTCTGCATTTGTAACAGAACTTTACAACGGCAAAATCGCTCGCACTTAGCAAAACCTCGTTACCTAAAGTGCTTTGGAAAGGACTCTTTATACACACAGAAAGCTTCACAACGTGTTTGCAGTCTATTTTCTGTACTTAGGTTTGAATAGCGCGTCTTCCGCAGGAATGCTACCAAAAAAAACATTAAAATGAAGAGGTCAGCAACTGTTAAGCAGAATTTCATTTGCCATCATTTATCATACCAGGCAGCTTTTCAAAAAGCAACATGAAATCAAGCTTGTTGAAATTCATCCATATGACAAATGCCTATTTCCTGCCTCTGCGTTGGTTTTACAGAGACATGCCTGCCCTTATTAGATGTCGTACCTGCTGCAGTCAAAAGAAGCTTAAAGAAATTCAGAACGGCAAAGATCTAAATCTTTGCCACGTACGCATTCAGAAATCCTAAGGGTGGACCACACACCAAAACCCAGGACAACCCTTTGTTTCACATAAAGCATCTTTCGCTCGCACACTACCCAAGTTTTTTAAAATCGTCACCTGAAGCTGACTTCAGTCCTTCAGGAAATTTCTATTAAACTATGAAGCAATAAAGAAAATGTGGAAAAATTAACTAAAAAACCCCCCAACCCTACAGCTCAGAGACACTAGATCAGTATTCAATTGATAGAGAGAAAATGCATAAATCTAACCTCAAACTAAATTTGAAACAGCTCCGCAACAGCAGAAAGACACGCTGAGACTCAGCCTGCACACCCTGTGTCTTCCAAACCCACCACAACCAACATCTCCTCACTTTCAGAAAAATTAGACTTGAATTATTGAAGATTAGGCTTAAAATTCAGGGTTAAGGTTATTAAACTAATAAAAACACAATCTACAGGTGCACTATGGAAAGGACTATGAGAAAGCCAATTTCCTTTTACAACTCCACTGGCAGGAGACCACTAGCTTGTGAATTCATGGTATGGAGTAGATGAGTAGCTCCTGGCCTACCTTCAGTGCCCTCACATTGATAACTCTTCAAACAGACTTTTGCAGAGGAGAGAAGCTTTCATGATTAGGATCCTCAGCATGAGGAGCAGGGGGTGGTGGGTAAACTAAACTTTAGCTGCAATTTACCCATCCTACCAGGAGCTACTATAAAATCGCATCACTCTATTAAGGCTGTAGCCCCATATAATTATTTTTACTGCCAGCACGTTGGATTTAAGAGGGCTAACTCTCCCCGCCAGCGCAGCTCAGCTCTCCTCACAGTAGAGTCCGCTGCTACCCAACTTTAGCTGATTCACTTACTTGCGTTGCCATGCTCCACATTAGAGCTGTGAAAGCTGCTAAACTAACGCAAACAGAAATAAATGAAATGTTAATGGAGCTACGGTGACTTCCACCAGCTTCGAGTCTGCCCCTGTGTCGCTCCTGAACTGTTACCACGTCTTGATTGCAGGAATTTCTTTGTCGTTCTACCATTTGGGTATGAAAGGGATTTGCAGGGAGAGAGCAACATCTGAACAGACCAGCACCTTCGTCAGCTGCTCACTGGGTGCAAAGTGTTGGAGTTATTTCAGTCGCTGCTATAGTCTAAAGTATGTATCACGTTTCCCCTGTAGCATAAATGAAAGCTGAAGGTGAACTCACGTCTGTTCACAGGCAGTGAGTTTTAACAACTTCCCATCTAGCCACACAGTCCTGCGCTAGGGAGACCTTTCAAAGCAATCAGGACCAAATAAGGATCAACTCATTTCTGGTGACCCCAGAAAAAAGGGAGCAATATCAAGTTCTCAGGGTTGACCTGAAGCCCAGACCTTCAGTGAGAGACTAAGTGCTCCATTTTCCATCTGGACTCAAAGCAGATCCACTGAGCACTGGCCACAGGCATTTGCACAGAGCCTAGCCAGGCAAGCTCCTGGCCAAGTAAAAGCTGCTGGTTCACCAGAACTGCAGGAAGTGAACAGAAAGGAAGAAGGGGAGACCTCATCGCTCTCTACAACTACCTGAAGGGACATCGCAGAGAGGTTGGTGCTGGTCTCTTCTCACGGGTGACTAGCAATAGAACAAGAGGGAATGGTTCCAAACTACAACAGAGTAGGTTTAGACTAGGTATTAGGAAAAATGTTTTCACAGTAAGAGTAGTCAGCTACTGGAATAGGCTGCCCAGGGAGGTGGTTGAATCACCATCACTGGACGTGTTTAAAGGGTGTTTAGATGTGGTGTTAGGGGATATGTCAGCAGACATTTGCCTTTGGTATCTTCTCTCATTTCCTATTAGATTTTTGCCTTTGGTTTCTTCTCCCATTTCCTAGTAGATATTTGCCTTTGATCTCTTTTTGCATTTCCTATTGGAAATAGCTGAGCTATCTCACCAAATTTCTGTGAAGCTTTATCCAGGCATTGGTAAAACTGTAAGGTTCTCAAGGTGAATGATGCCACAGAGATGAGGAGTATCTATTTTGTTCAATTTTAAATATTGCTCCTCTACCCACAGCCTGAGCAGCCCCCTCCCTTGGGGACCTTGGAGAGAGCTGTGGGAGCTCCTTTGGGTTTTTTAGGGGGGCTGAGACTTCACCATTTGACCTCCAGCTGAGCTACAGCATCAACCCTGGAGCAACAGCTGAGCTCACACGTTCAGCAGTTAGTGACTTCACACAGGCACAAACAATTCACAGGCCAGTGGGTGGCTGTGACAGACAGAAACCTCCGAGTGATGGAGGCCAAGTTTTCTGCTGAAGCAAACTGGGACAGCGTGGCAGCGAAGCCAGCAGCGCTCCAGCTCTGAAGAGCCTGGAGCCTGGGCTACCCAAAGCCACCGAGCAACTCCTCCTGCATATTAACAACTATTTGTTTTGATCTCACCGGGACCTTGCAGCCTCTCCCTGCATTTTCTCCTGTTCCCATTCCTATTTTTCCACCTCCTTCACTCCTCTTTTTCTCCCCCCTCAGAACTCTTCCCTTGCCTCTCTCTAGTCTTTTCATTTGACACACCTCATCCCCTCGCATATTGCTCCACGTGACGCACTGACCTCCTCCTCCTCCTCTCATTTTCTGAGCCAAATATCCTTCTCTGACATAAGAGATGCTTCCACAATTAAACTCTGCTGTTACGAAAGAGGTGGAGGCAAAGGGAGGGAGTTCTGTGGAGCCAGCCCACAGACCCGCAGTGCAGCGTTTCAATCTGTGGTACGCGCTTTCGGATGAAGAGTTGAGAAGATGGTTTGCTTCTGCTCATTTAAAATGAAAGGGCACAATTCTGAACTTGACTTATTACTGGGGACACTCTCCGAGCTACTTGAAGCAGGCAGTGAGGTACAGAAGCAAAGCCAACTGCAATCACTGCAGGTCCCAGCATGCTTAGAAATTAATCAAAGTAGCTGCTGCAGAATAAATACTTTCAAGTGGTTTCAAGAGTTCACTTTCTACATAGACAGACACTCTTACTCCAGAACAAATGTCCTCGTAGGGGATTACATCTATATAATTAACCTAAAATACTTTATCCTAGGAAAGGTCTAAGAGTAGGCAGGTCTTGGGATTTGGCTGATGACACAGAGAAAACCTTCCAGTCAAATTCATCTTCCCTACAGCTTTGCGTGCTTTGTTTCAACTTCATTTCAAGTCTTTACTGCCTATTTGGGTCACTTCTGCTACAACCGGAGAAGCCTGCAGAAGAAACCAGAGATGGAAAAGTACCTATTGCATTGACGGGGGATAAGGATAGGGGTAGGATAGGGAGGGCTGAAGAGAACACGGTACTTCCTCACACCCCCGTAACCAGCTGTAGCAGTTTGTGGGTTGAAATCAGAGGGAAATCTCTCCAGGGACGGAGTTAATGAACGTAACTGAGTCTTGGTGCTGCTAAACAGCAGGTGAGCAAAACGCTCGGTATGTATCACTGAAGGGGAACGCTGCAGGATAATAGTATCTCTTTTTTCTTCTCGAGTTGGCCAGCCAACAACACTAAGAGCTGGATTGAAGGAGACAGGCTTGGAGCATCCTTGAACTCTCTTGGAATAGATGAAGGTCTTGGAATGGAAAAGACTGTGGATGAGGACCCCGTGTCGCTCCTGACCCTCAGTATCAGTCTACACCCTGCAGCCAAGAAGGAAAACCAGAGGCTCTTCCTCTTTGCTACCTTGCTCCCTCCTCTCTGTGCCTGGTGAAGTCACGGTCAAACGGAGGCGGGGGGAAAGCTCACCTGCTATTGTCACAGCAGGAAAACATCATATCTCATGCTTTGAACACCACTAAGATGTTCAAGCTGCCCACAACTGTCATTTGCTTTTAAAGAGGGGTGCAGGCTGGGCTTCACAGCAACGAGAGGAAGAATCACCATGCTAGCCTCCTCCATGTACAAGCTGTCTTCACACAAAGCATGCTTTATGCAAACCCCTCTGCTCACAGCAGAGACCTCTTTTTCTTCACTTATCTTCTCCTGAATTCAAGGAAAGACTCCCCACCATCACCACCTCTTAGGTTACACTAGTGGAGCTCCAGCCAGCAAACATGCGACGGTCCAAAGCAACCTCTCTCAGCCCCTTGGCTGAAAGGAAAAAGCTTTCATAACCTGTCCATGAATTGTGGCATTAAGGAGAAAAAATAGAGCAGTGATAACACTGATCAGGTTGCACAATTCCCCCAACTTTCCAAAAGCTCTCTAAGTATGGAAGCAACAGAAGACACAGAAAAACAGAGGCTAGAGGGTTTTTTCTGAAACAGATGTTCTGTGTGCTGCAATCCCACTTAATTGCCTCTGGTAACACGGGCCATGCCTGAACACCCATCACCTCAGAAACGCTAGCGTCATCCAGATGTGTCACAGCCATTGACATCACCTTCAAAACCATATTTCTTGGGGGTCTCCAAGGAGTTTAAATACCAGCTTGTACCTACAACTAGTGAAGTAAGGCAAAGCTCAGAGAGAAGTTGTCCTCTTGGTACTCTCCACATTGTGTCTTTGCAGTCAATTATTTTCATGAGAGCCCTTCACTCAACTTTTCAGAGGAGCTCTGGTCTGCACTTACACAGCTGAAGAGCAGTTTCTAAAAGGTCAAACTTTTTCAGCACCCGAGGGACATGCAGCGTCCTGAGCATCTGGAAGACAGAGCCACCCATTTAAGGAATTAGGAACTAAGTGAGCTGGTAATTCCTGCCTCATCCTTCTGGAGACATAAAAAACACTCTAAATCAGAAAGCACATATTCGGTACCATCTCTGACCATATGAAGCCACTCCCATTTTTAGGCTCTTTATCCCCTCCGAGCCAATCTTGTCACCATTGCTTTCAGAAGCCTGATTTTATCTTTTTATCACCGCTGCTACCAGACAGCTTGACTGCAGAGAACATGTTTGTAATGAAATTAGTTGACCCAGAAAAGAAGAGCTAACACCGGTCTGGATTAAAACCAAACACAAGTAAATGCTCCCTCTGCCTGGAGGCAGCCCCTGCTAAAACACTGGAGCAAGACAGGGAACCCTTGATTCTGCACTTTACTAAAGTTTCCACAGTTTTAAGCACGTGAGTGACCTATTTAAGATAATTAAAATAAGCAAGAGCACAATTATTTTTGCTTCAAGAAGGTCTAGAATTTCCCATATTTTATGTCGTATATTAAGATAAAGCAATTTATTGTTGCAGAGCTCAGTTTTAGACTCCTTTTATAACTGTGGATAGTCATTTACAAAAACATGCTTAATAATCTATGCCTGTGCTACGTGCTTCCTTTGTTCACCTTACAGTTTTATCTAACATGAAGAAAGCTCCTTCAGAAAAGGACAAGGGGGTTTGGGTGCCAAGCCCTAGATCTGCAGGACTCCAAACACACTATAACAGCACATCTCTTCATCCAGGCTTCTATTAATCAGGTGCTTTTCCTCCTCTTTGACTCAAAATGGCAATGCAACATTAACCAGTGTGCTCATTCACAGAAAACCCCAAATCCACTCTCAGTTGGTTTTCTCTGCTCCTGACCTGACTCTCTGAGCTTTCTCCCAGCCACTGAAAACCCCTTCCTACTTATACTGCCTCCTAAAGTCCAGAATCAAATCGAATCTTCAATTTGCTTTAGCAAATGGAGAGCGCCTGAGTGAATGTGGAATCAGGAAATCACAAAGCTCTGCAGAGACGACTGGGCACCAGAATACCACTGCAAAAACACCTCAAAGGCATTAAATCTGTAAGATTTCAGCTGATGTCAAGAGTGTCTGGTCTGGCTGAAGAACAAACAAGTTCAGCTGAAAAGGCAACCATACAAACATGTCTCTTTCTCCTCCTGGTACAGGGACTCTCTGTTAACATACTGCAGGCACCATTGCAGGTCACATCCAGCAGCAGCACTGCAGGGTTATTTTAAATGACATCTGTAAAACTGTTTCCCAGGAGCAGGAGCCCAACGTCACTCCAGCATGCTCCTTCCCCATTCACGCCAACTGCAGACACCAGGATGTGGCAGTGCCAGAAGACGAGAAAGCTCAACCCAAATTTCACGTTCGAGAGGCAGGGTGTGCAGGGCTTAAAGCTGCTCGGTAGGATTGGGGTGTAAGCAGCTTACCACAGAGGTTCTGGGATGCTGTTTGTAATCAGATCTAAATCTCTCGAGCACTGTTTTGTCCCAACCACAAGCCCAGATTTCTCCTTCACTGCAGAGCTGACGCTCCAGTCTGCAAGTTCACATTTCATAGTAAAACAAAAAGTAATGAAAGGAGCTCCTGTATTTCCTGTTGAGCAGTTCATCCTTCTCAAGGGTAATAAAACAAAATCTCCCTACAACAACAGATAAGTCAGACAAATAAAATGTTAAACTACTTTAGAAATAAGCTAGTCAAGATAATAGAATAAATCTCTGGGGTCGCCATTAATTGCATTCTTTTATGCATTTGGCAAAGATGCTTCCAGAGGATGTACGATAGTTAATGCAAAAGGATGTGCTATTGTTGTATCTCTTGTTTAAAATGAATTTAGTGCTGACAAAACAGAGACCTGATTAATATCTGGGGAACCTCAGACCTTCCCTACATCCTTAGGAAGAATGAAACCACTGACACTTCTACGAACAAACCAAAGCAGAGGCTGGACCGTCAGGCACAGGGAGTCCCGTGCTGAGACTCCAGGCCTGGGATTCTCATCCCAGTTTGGATTCAGTGCATGAATTGGTACGAGAAGAATGCTGATAATACACAGATGGTTTTAGTCGTTGCTCGGAAATCAAGGACTTTTCAACTTCCCATGTCTTTGTAGCATGCAGGTGCACGAGAAGATGGAAGGGAGCATGGTCAGAGGAATGGACCCAAGCTAGCCAGTGGAAATTCTACAGCATACAATGTCATCCTCAGTGTACAGATGAGGGTGAGCTGGGAAGCTAGGGCTTGTCCACAATTGTGCTTTTCAGACTTTCTCCTCCAGGATTGCTAGTCAGCAGTGGGCTGTGCATTGGTCAGTGGGTGGTGAACAACTGCATTGTGCATCACACGTTTGTATATTCTATCATTGCTATGATTGTTATAATTAGTATTTTAATTTTATTTCAATTATTAAGTTGTTTTTATCTCAATCTATGGATCTCCTTTCCTCTACTGCTCCAACTCTCTCCCCCATTCCCTGGGGCAGAGGGAGGGTGAGTGAGCGGCTGTGTGGGATCTGGCTGCCATCTGCGTTCAAACCACAACAGAGCCCATTCTAATAGTTACTCAACATCACACAACGAGAACGTATCGGTTAGACTTAACTTCTTCCATTGCGCTTTCCAAATGACTTGCCATAATAGAGCGTGAAAAACACCTCCTCAGCTTCTATTTTTGATTGACCAGGTGCTCCGGAAATTTCCATCTATCCCTAATCATAATGAAAAGCTGTTATCCCCATTTTCAGTGCGGTTTGTTGGCAATTAAGTTTATTTGGAAAGCAACAACACAGAAATGATTTACTTGTTTTTAAAAAGAAAGTAGACTGGTTAGGTTAAAAAGCTAATTCTGATCCCTCCTCCTTCCCAGATGGTATTAACGGAGTTTCCTCCTCCCCCAGTGACTCTCACAAGAGTTGGAGAAATTTGGGGGGTTGGACTAGATGACCTCTAGAGGTCCGTTCCAACCCAAACTATTCTATGATTCTATGAAATCCAGCATCTCTCAGAAGGAAAGCGGGACCCTCGGAGAAGATTGCAGGAGGATAACGAAAGCTCTCGCAGCAAGCCTGCCCCCAGAGCTAAGCAAAGTCCCACCTTATGAGCTGTCCGAGGAAGGAATTTTTTGGGACCATCTGGCACAACATAGGTCCTTCCTCGACTGAGGTACACGCAGACGAGCTGAGAGAAACACCGTTTGCAGCTCTTTCCCCTGGGCTCAGACTCTTGCTCCTCTGCTTTCACAGCCAGGTCCAAAATAGGACTTCACCTTCATGACTTTTGCTGCCATTTCTAGTTCGAAAAGGGCTTCTCAAAGTGAGATTTCTCACTTGTTATTGATTACAGCTGTCAAAGGAGCCGGTAGGTCTCCTCCGGGCTGTCAGTGCTGAGGTGTTTAGCATGGCAAACCAAGCTCCCTGTCAGCAGGAGCTGAAGGAAAACAAACACTGGTGGGGAAAGCAAAGTGCGAGCCCCTTCAACAACAACTCTGCTCCTATCCTTGGGAACCAGGGCAGAAAATCTTTTCATGACACAAAGGTAGTTTTAAACCCCTCAGAGTTTACAACCCGGCTGTGCTGGCTGTGGGTGAGCAGCGCAGACACGGGCAGCCGCTTCCCGCCCTTTCTGCAGGGGAGGGGAAGACGCCCGGGCGCCATTTTCCCCCCCGCCGTCTGTACAGGCGAAACGACCATTTTGGTGACGCTGCCCTTGAAATGAGAACTCACACTGCCTGGTTTCAATGGGGAAACACGACTTGGGAAACTCTCGCTTCTTTCCTATAATTTAAAGTACAAATATTTACTAGATCCATAACCAAACGTGCTCACTATCGGCCCAAACAGATGCCCCCAGCACTCATTCACTGTGTTCCACGAGAGGCCCTTACACCACAGGAAAGAAAAAAAAAAAAAGAAAAAGAGGTTTTCCTCAAGCTGTAAATACAATCTCAAAGACTCAGTGTAAAAATTTCTGCAGAGAAACAGATTTTGGTTAGTTTTTTCCTGCATACTGTATAACGCAGGGCTGTGCAGCACGCCACAAGGATGAGGGAGCAGACATGGCCTTCGGAGCTGAAGTCTCTAAAATTCTACACCAATGCTGTGCGAATATTTACAGAAACAAAGCCAACAAAGAAGCCTCCCACTCTTCTCCAATCCTTGCCTATTAGAAGCTCTGCTTGAGTTAAATATATAATCACTCAAAAGCAATAAAATTGTCCCTGGCAAAGCAGAAAACTGGGTCAGTCTAGCTGCTGAATCTCCTCGGCCTAAACCTACTCTCAAACCAATTCTCAAACTAAAACTAGGTTGAGAACTGAAAGCAAAGTTGCTTGAGTTTCAACACAGTAATTCAGAATTCAGAGTAAACCGTCAGCCCAGTTACAGACCCTATGAAGGAAAAGAGGTCACTCTTTTCCTCTTTTTTTTTGGAGGAGATGGGTCACCGAAAATCAAGCAACATAACATTCCTCACAGACACCAGCTATTGAGAGTATGAGAATAACAGAGTCAAAAGTTAATACCAATTCATGTTGATTGCTCATCTTCAATTCCCAATCATAACACAGACCTTGGTCAAATCCTCAGTTTGCAAGTGCTGCAGAAGTCCATTGACCTACATAGCCTGAAGCAACCTCCAGCTCCTTGTTGAAAGGTGCACCATGGAGCGGCCATCCCTTTTCTAGGTGTCCGCAGTAGCCTGACAATAGCGAGCACTTCCCATTTGCTATTATACAGATTTTTGTTTAAACCACAAACCAGAAATTATTTTTCTTTCCAGATTTCCAGTCACTTGCTCCTGGGTGATCAAGTATATACTTACAGCAACTGTGCCAGATGCTGCAGCACCTCTGTTTTAATCTCTTTATCTGTCTTTCCCTCACCACAGCGTGTTCTTCAACACCTCCACCATTTTTATAACACAACTGGAAGTACTGGGCTGGGTTTCTTCCCTATTCAAAATGCACAGACTGCACAAAAGACACACGTTCAAGGCAGAAGGAAAGAAGATGGACAGATTTCACTCACAACTTCAATAGGCAGGATTTTATTACTATTTTTTCTTAAACGCTGAAGTCCCATATCAGTCTTCATCATAAATGGGAAAAAAAAAATTGATCTGGCTTGGAAAGAAAAGAGTTGCTCTTGATACTCTGGTAAACAGTACCCATGTCACATGAAGTTAGATTAGTTTGCCAGTAATACTTGGGGGGAAAAAAAGGATCCTAAGATAATAACTCAATGCCTACTTCAGTCTCCTCACCCAAAGCACTCAGTGCAAGTCTTTCCAGGCCATCCACCTCCAAAGGAAGCAAGGAAACACCAATCCAATCAGCAGTAAGCAACATCTAGCACCAGCCTGATCATATTAATAACAGCTTCTAATATATTAATAACACCTTCTGCAGATTGTCTTTTCTACTCTTTAAAAAGTCATTCGCCGAGGCCTTCGGTTCAAATGCAATTATCCGCTCGGAACTTCATTTTAGATCAATAAATGAATCAGCCATTGACATACCTGCTGCAGGAGTGGGAGCTCAGAGCACCTGGTGTGATCCCCGTTGACAAGGTGGTCTCTCCACAACCAGCAAACTGGGGACCTGAAAAACAGGAGCCTGTGTGTCAGGGGTCACACGTCTTCTGCAAAACACAAGGAAAACAACTCTGTGTCTTTCAGAAAGGACAAGAGAGATCCTCTCATTATGTGGGCTATAATCACTGGATAGAAACTAGCAGAAAAAACTAGATTAACCCAGTTATCTGAAGAAAAATCAAAAATCATCCTAAAATCAAAAATCATCTTGCTAAAATCAAGATGTTTTCATAAGCCTTGAGCATTAGAATCACGTTATTACCTACTACTCTGGCTTTTTAGAAAGTTCTGCTTCTGATCTTTATCTCTATAACCACAATTTTTTTTATTTATGTTTTTAAATGAAAGCTGAGATCTCCCCAAAATCTCACACGTACAGAAATCAGAGGGTTGTTAACAAAGTAAGAATTGAAAAATCAATTTTAAAAAAAATCTATAGAAGAGCAAAGGTATCATTAGTGGGAGGGTACCAAAGAATGAGATGACTGCACATAGCACTGGAGGAGACAAGATAGCAGGAAAATTAAACCTCCATCCTATGCAATGCTCTGTATTAAAACTTAGCCTCACGAAATCACAGACTGGTTACAGTTGGAAGGGACCTCTGGAGGTCAACTGGTCCAACCCTCCTGTTCAAGCAGGGCCACCTAGAGCCAGTCACCCAAGATCGTGCCCCAAGGATGAAGACTCTACCACTTCTCTGGGCAACCTGTATTCAGTCACCCTCACAGCAAAAAAAGTGTTTCCTGATGTTCAGTCAGAACCTCCTGGGTTCCAGTTTGTGCCCACTGACTCTTGTCTTGTCACTGGGCACCACTAACAAGGGACTGGTTCCAATTTCTTTGCACCCACCCTTTAGCTCTTGCTCAGCATTGCTCAGATCCCCTCTCAGTCTTCTCTTCTCCAGCTGAACAGCCCCAGGGCTCTCAGCCTTTCCTCAAATGACAGATGTTTGAGTCTCCTCAGCATCTTCATGGCCCTTCACTTCTGTCGTGATAAGACACACACAAATTCCTACTGCTTCTAGACTACACAAGTCTTCTCAAAGCCCACAGGACACTTGGCAGGTGCAGATATTTGATCCCGCTCTGACACAAACCGCCTGGGAATCAACATTCTGCCAGCTTCGTACCAGCAGGTTTTAGTGAGAGGGTGGCTTGGTAACACTTCCCTTCTTCCAGGAGCCCAGAGAACTTGAGAAGTGATTTAGCAAGCGCAATGGCTCTGCTCAGTTTCACCCATGCTCCTCACCCCCCATCACCCCAATTATGGACCAGCTGAAAGGCTTTGAAGGGAAAGCTTTTAAGTGGGGAATGTTATATGCAGAATAACAAGGGGTTTTATGCCAAAGCAACGGCTGATGTAGTTAGTTTAAAGTAGGATTAGTGCACTTGGAGTGATAGAAACCACCAGGAATGGACAATTAAGAATTCAGACTAATCCTCAAAGACAAGATACTTAAAGATCTAATAGCCTGACTGAAACCAGTGAGATGAGAGAGCGATTTAACTCTTTCAAAGTGCCTACAAGGCCTTTGACGCTTATTTTCCCAGCGGGCTTTCCTTGCCTTCAATTCAAAGTCGTCCAAAAGGGTGAACTTCAAACAACTGTTTCAAGTGAAGAGGATGGCACCCCAGGAGGTGTTTTATTCAACCAGACTCTAGAAGAACAAACACGGATGTCCAGCACTCCCGTCTTCTACTTTGGGAGCAAAAAAACCCACCTCCCCCCTCCCAAAAAAATCTGTATGTTCTAGTTACTCAATAAATGACGTACAGTAATAAGATTAGACAGCAAGAAGAAGTAGGGCCATACGTTCCTATTTAAGCACACTCTCCATCCAGGAGAACGACTGAGAAGGAAAAAAAAAAATATCTTTTGAGTAAATTAAACAATTCGAGCACAGCATCAGAAGATGTTTCAAGTAAGAAGCAATCCTGAAAAGAAGGGACACTACAAACCGCTGATTGCACTGATGTGTCTTTACCCACTCTTGAACACTCCTGCTGCTTCAAACGGCATCATTGCTTCAGGCACGGAGCTTCAAGTGCCACACAAGATCCAAAAGCTGCTTCCCCCCACAATGTCTTCAATCTCAAGCGCAGGAATAGAATATTCACAGTTGGAAAAATGCGTCCAAACTCTTTCCCAGCAGCTCTCTCCAGAGGATTTTACAGAAGTGAAACCTGAACAGGAGGACATCCTGGGAGAACTCTCCATGTTAAAAGTGACCTCGCTGGGACAAATGTGTCTTTATTTCATTTCCACCTTATTAGAACAAACAGTTTTTCATGCTTGTTCCAGTTTGAAATGGCAAAAGCAGCAAAATCAACACAAATTTGAATAAAATTGAACTTGGAAGAACTGCTTCTCCAATGTACCTATCCAAAGTTTCTGCCTGTTTTCCAATCTGTTTGTGAGTCTTACGTATGACTTGATCTACCTTGACTTATGTTCCTAGAGGCAGAACTTGCTTGATTTACATTCTTCAAGACCACCACAATTCCTCTGCCATAAATCCTTTCACATTTTAGCACAGAGATCTCCATATAAAGATACAACTGACTGGGCACGTGGGCCAGAAATAAATTCTGGACCTTTGCCTGAAGCAGAGGAGCAGCTCTGCTGCCCACCTAATGAAACACATCTTTAGCTAACACTACCAAAACGGTTTCTTCCCTTTTCACAGTTTTTAATCTTTTTTGCTTTATGAACTTATTTTTTTTTTCACATCTGCCAGAAAACGAGACTAATACGGAATGTCAGCGCTCATTTTGTTGCAAATTTTTAATACCACCCTGGCCCCATCAAAATATTAACCACAAAGTTCTCTAAACTTTTTTGTTTAACTTTCAAAGGGTAAAAACCCCCAAGATCTCTTTGTTGTCATCATCTACATTTTTTTAAAATTTCAACGTTCTGTCAGCCCAGGCTGTTGATTGTTCACTGAGGTTAACTCACATTATTGCTGATAACAAGCTCAAAGCCTCTGCAACTTCAAGCTTCCTTGACATCAATCGCAGTGCGACTTTTCAAACTCCTGCTACAGAAGTAGTTCCCTTCAACAAAAAAATTAAGCCTCTGAGCTTATGATTATGTATTTAGCTTAACTAGTCCCAGTTAAAGCAACAGAGAGGTAAGGTCAAAAAAGAAATGTTTCTGTCCCCTTCCTTTGCTTGGTGTTTGTTTAAATTCTGCCTGTCCTGGAAGGAAGAAAGCTCTGAAAGTGTTTTGATAAATTAATTGAAAGGTTTCATTTAATACTACTGTATTCAATACTTGAATACTATAACATCCTAGGAACACGCTTCGCTGATTTTTTGGATGAGAGTCTCAATAGCATTCTTGAAAATGCATACCCAGCGCTGACACTGAAACATATCCAATCATCTTAGCATCATAAATAATTTCTTTAAAAGCCAGAAAGGCAGAATTCATTGCTCCTCAGCAGCCACTCCAACTGCTGAAGCAAGCTCCATTTCTGAGGGAATTAAAAACTATCACAAATGCAAACCAGCAATGGCCAAGGTTAAGCAGAGTAGGTTAAACCAATGATGTCTCCGTCGTGCCTTAAAGGCAGCTGGCAAGACACTCGGCCTCCTGGGAGGGAGGACAACTCTACCTCATGTCCTCTCTGCCCTAGTACTGAAGATTCAGCCTTGGCCAAAATTTGGGACTATGAGAAGGTCTGAGCCAGGTGACAGGGACAGACAGGAACCTGAAAGGAGCAGGAATGCTCCAACCCTGGGCTGGGAAAGATCTGAACACCCGCGACATGAGCCACAGCCCTTGCAGCCGGAGAGAAGCGCCAACTGGCAGCATTTTGCAGGTAGCTCTCACCCGGGAGCATGTTTTTCTGGACATAGTTTAGCAGTGGACTTGGTAGAGTCAGCTTAACCGTTGGACTCGATCTTGAAGGTCTTTTCCAACCTAAACAATTCTATGATTCTAAGCCACAAGGTTTATGGACCACCACCACCAGTCTCTCATACATAGGCACATCCAACACAAGGGCCAGATTGTCATTACCTCCTTGTCCCCTCTGATGTGTGAGACTCCCAGTCAAGGGAAGGTTTGTCAGAAAGCAATTTTTTTTTACAATACTGGCAGACTGAAGGCTCTATTTTTCACCAGGATTCAAAATGGGTACATTTTCCAGTCCTTTGTGAAACGTTTCCTTTCAGCATGATTAATTGGACTGTTTTCATTTCAAGAAGGGGAACGATTGACAAAACGCTTCTAACATCAATAAAAAAATCACTAATTCTGACATTTCTGTGGAAAAAGTGAGTATCGAAAAAGTCATCTTGGTGTAAGAACTCACTGACACATCCCCTAAGTTCTTGCAAGAGCCCACACGGTGGTGTCTGCTGCCTGAAGACAGTATCATCTACAGCGCCTACTACCAAAAGACAGCTTAAAGCCCGAGGTATCAAAAGTCAATTGAATCTGGAACTCCTCCAGGTACACCATCCTGCAGATGATTTTCTCCTTCTCTCTATATTCTCCTCTCGCTATCTGCAGAGATCCCTCAGGGATCACATTTCTCTTCTCTCCATCTCTTGGAGCACCGGAGCAGAAAGAGAAAGGGACTGAATTTTCTTTCTTTCCCTTGATGGGAATAGATCTACCCACGATGGGCTGCACAATACCGGAATGCTGCAGTCTACCAATTGAGGAGGAAAGGCAGGAACAACGAGCTTCGCAGGCTCCCAAATGCAGCACCACCATCAAAATGTGTTTTCCCTTGCACTGCGTAGAATTGATTTGTGTCAATGCTGCATATGGGTTGTTCACAAGCAAATACGAATAGAGCTGAGGCTGGAAAACTCATTACACAAATAATAAACTCCAGCAGCTTGAACAGAGATGCAGGACCACGGAGAACAGGACAGTGTTGATTGACAATAAGTCATTGAGCTTCATCCTCAAGCAATTCATGTAGCTGAGGTATCCCAGGGAATAAAGCCAGAAGCCAGCATGGTCCTGAGGAAAACAAAACCTTACACCAGGTCGCAGGACCAGACACAGAAATGAGACTGGAAAGAAGTGAGGATATTCCTCCTGTCCGCAGAGACCCTTCAGACTTCACAAAAATGACAGGGGCCTTTTGCAATATATTTAAGCTTCAACATGTGAAGGCAGGAAGATTATAAAATGTCAAGACAATTCAATCTTGCTTTTGCCCACAAAGAGCAAGCCATTTATCTAAAGAACACTGGAGGGGGTTTTGATCTTCGCTGATACTTAGAAGACATTTAAAATAACAGGACATGGCAGGTAAATCCTGCACGCTCCAGCACAGGACTTCAGCCCTGGGAGAGCAGGGACAGATACAGAAGCAAGAACAAGGAGATCATCAGCACAGGACCACACCAGCCCTCCTCTCCAGCTTCCCTTGACAATTGAACTGTTGTGATCCATCCTCACCAGCAGCAGCGACAAGGACAAAATTACCAAGAATTCACTGAGCATCAGCTCCATGATAGCCAGCACTGCTGCCAGCAACAGGAGTTTTCAAGGAATTTCTCAGCTACAAGGCACTGAAATGAAGGAGTTGTGACATCGTCTGCTTGTGCCTGGGGGACACCCTTCTGACTGGCCTCTGCTCAGCAAGATCCATGACAGAAGATTCCATCCTGCCCCAGCTGCTGCTCCACCAGCCTCCGTTGGGCTTTCTTGGCTCTGGGACTAGATAGAAACATTTAAAACACAGAAAATTTCAGCCTGTGGTTGAAAGCACATTTTTCACTGGCATTGCAGCAGAGATGAACACCCTCTTTCCTATGATGATACACAACACTCACAAACATTAAGGTCAATTAAAATATAGAGTTGCAGCCTTTTCGTAGAATAGAATAACAGAGTGGTTTGGGTTGGAAGGGACCTTTAAAGCTCATCGAGGGCACCCTCCTTGCAGGGAGCAGAGACATCTGCAACTAGATCAGGTTGCTCAGAGCCCCAACAACCTCACCTGGCATGGTGCCAGGGATGGGGCAGCCACCACCTCTCGGGGCAACCTGCTCCTCTTGCTCAGGTGAAGCAGGAGCGGCCCAGTCGGTGGTGAGGGCACTGCCCTGCTGCCTGCCCTCCTGTCACCTTCAGCTCCCAGGTCCCCTCCTCTGGCGGAGCAGCTCACGCTCCAGCCTAGCGCCAAGCATCACAGAACCTGGCCCTGGACCTGCCCTGAATCAGAGCCGCTCTTGATCCCAGGCAGCTAAAACACTTAGAGGGAGCAGGGGAGAGGCTGTAGCTTGCTGGGGCACCTTGGGCAAGGACACAACCTTGTAAGTACATCCGTACACTTTTTCTAAGCTTTTAAAAGCTTCTTGAGACAAAAAAAATCCCTCTACTCCCTCTCAGCTCTAACCACAATCTGCCACACAACCTTGCAGACGTATAAAAAGCTTTCAGCACAAGTCCAGGGTGGAGCTGAGCACGTTGCAAGGGGATCCCTTTTCATTTGAGCGCTATTTCCCAACACTTTCTCCTTTGCCACAAAGTAAATCACCGAAAAATAATTCCAACCCAAACCCACAAGGGTTAAATAACCCACTTACCTTTCTCTATTAATCTAAACTGCATCAATTATGTTCAGCTTAATGGAAGCAATTATTTAATTAGCACAAACGGCTGTTCACCTGCACAGTCCTGTAGAAACATTTTGGGTTACACACAGGCCAATTACCTGCTGAAGTGCACAGCACCTCATCACAAAGCTATCAGAAGTTTGGCAGAAGACTCCCTGGGTAGTACAAGGCTTTCGTTTTCAGAAAGCTGTGACGCTTGTGGAGCGAGACCGAGCCGGGTGACGCACACCGCTTGGAAACAGCTGCCCTCACCTTAAAAGAGTTTAATTGGTTTATAAATCAAAACAATATTTTCCATCTCCCTCACTAGCATCAATACCGTGACAAGTGCTAACATGGGCATGGGATGAGAGTCCTGCTTTTGTGAGAGCTGACCACCCTCTCCCATGCACTTACAGGCAGAGGCAGCACCTTCTCGAGTGAGGACACAACTACACGGAAGACAGGAGGACAAAAGGCAGCCTAAGTCTCTCTCATAACCTAAGTTTTGAGCTTAAAGACACTTCAGATATTCACCTAAAACTCTGTAGCACGCTGGACCTACGTGACTGTCCAGGACTCTGGTCCTCAACTCTTGGCTTTCTGCCATTCTCACAAAATCAACTGGCCAACAGCAAGCAACCCTTTCTGGAGAAGCAGCTCGGCTGCTCCCATGACAGTGCATTCTCTTATCTGTACACACCCCACTGAGCTTCTCCTGACCAGCTGAGGACAATCAGATGGTTTGGGTCAATCACCAGACACCACTGAGGAGGAGTTGGACCACTTCCCTAATAAATAGGGAGAGCTCAGCTTGAGGTGCCATTATCTTTAACTAGAGAGTTGAGATGGTGCAGTGCCAGCCTGGGAAGAAGCCCAAGCCACAGATCCTCCAGAGTACAGACATGAGAACCAGGGACACCTAAATTATTGCACTGCTTCCCATGAAGAGGGGCTACAAATGCTCTTAACTTCAGGGGCAGGGAGGAGTACGGAGGTACATCAAGGCCCATATGGCATGGCAGGCTACAGCAAGGCTCGCAGAGCTCATTACCTCTGAGCAACCAGGAACAGAGAGCACCGAGGGAATGGGAGGTCTCCAGTGGGCATGGAAGCGCCAGAAGCATTGGCTGATCCATATCTAGCTGATCCAGCAGGTCAGTGAAAGGGGAATGCTAGTTAATGTTGGCCTGGGAACCACTTACAGAGCAATCCTGAGGGTAATGAGGTGTTGTCTATAGAGACACTGAGGACAATTAATGAATTTTGTCAGGGAATTACTTTCATTAATGCCTTTAAAAAGAGACTTCTCCTATCCAGTGTAGATAACTGTGCTTGGGAGGTATGTAGGCAGACACTGTTTAAAAGCATCCTTTTAAAAAACACCTACCTCACATGAGGGACAGAGAGGACAATGAAAAGCTGAAATCTTATCTGACTGGAATTCAGATTGCCAGGAAACAGTACAGCTACGCATGGGATCATGCAGAATTGGTCAAAACCACATACTTCAAATGAGGCATTGGCCACGTGGAGAGCCCCATGAGAAGGCTAAACTTTGATAAACTAAAGGCCAGTTTATCAAACCCTTCCACTGGCCTCCAGAGAATTTATAACCACATCACAAGACACAACCTTCGCATATTTACGAGCGGAGCAAATCCACACATGATGCAGATGTGGTCCCACCACCCTCCTACAAGGACAGACCACAGCATACAACATACAGAACTGCACCGAGCCTCCTGGGTGACTTGAGAACCCAATGACAAATGAACCCAGGCCTCAGTCTTTAGAGGGCTGCACATCAGCTGAGGACGAAGTTGGAAGGGACTGCTGAAGTTTAAAAACCAATTGATACTACTTGCTTTGGAAGCGACTCTTCACACCTCACTGGTAACTTCTCGTTAGCACTTAGTGTTTGCTGTCTGGGAGCGCGTGGTCCTTTTGCATCTCACGTGTGCTGAGCACAAAGCTAAAAAAGCCGCAGTCCCCACGGGTCTGTGTCCTGATGGGATGGAGTCCCCAGCCTAAGGACTCATTAGATAACAGGGGAGAGGATGAGGATCCTGATGAGGAACATCAGAAGTACCAGTCACTAGCCCTCCAGACCTGAGCCAACTAATCTGCGGTAGCAACACCAGAAAGCTGTCCCTCCTTCCTTTTGTCCTCATCTCCTTAATTACAATGATTTCTAGGAATTAGCTGGCCTCCAAGTGCTTGTTTTAAACAGCAACTTCTTTATATTCCTGCTAAAAATACAGAAACATATAAAGCATTAAGTGTCGTTCTGCACAGAGGGTGCTAGAAAACTAAAATCCTTCTCTTCATCACTGTGAACCCAAAATACTGTCACGCCAAGTGTGGTTCTAAAGATGCAGATGAGGTAAGCTGAATCACATACTCCACTGGAACGTGACGCTAACAAACTACCGCTACATCTGACCTCCAGTTAATTGACTAACAAATCACAGAAGATCTGGGAAAGGAAGGCCAGAACGAGGACACTTCTCTCATTTCCTATCACCTTCACCAGCACATCTTCTGACAGTCCCCAGGTTGCATTTTACAGGCTACTAAAATTGGAAAGGCAGCCACTTGGAAATTTAAGAAGAGCCAAGGGAACCTACTGAGCAAGTGCCACCTTTCCTGTTCCATTCCTCGTGCTGCTGGGGTCCACAGTCTGTCCCTCACAACCGTCTGTCTTGTATCAAAGTATCTTGTCCCTGCTGCTGGTTTTTAACAACATTTACCAACGTTCTTCTCAGCTGCCTCTCCTCTCTACAGCCCTAAGGGAATTCAAGAAAATACATATTCTACCACTTCTGTTTACGCTTCCAGGTCCTTAGGATAAGGCACTGCACTTGTCCTTCCTCGGGCTGAAGAAGACCATGCGAGACACTCTCCATTATAGGCTAAAAAGGCTGCTGTTTAAACTTGGAGGCTTACACAATAACAAAGGTGACGTGCTGCTACCACCAAAGGTTAACCAAAGCCAAGTTTGCTCTGATACAGGACTGCTAGACACAGGAATCAGGCCAGAAGGGTTGGAGTTTAAGAGATAATGACAGTATAAAGATGCAAAAGGCTGCTTTTCCTACAGGTATTTGTTTCTCACTTCCTAGGTTGGCTGTGTATGTTGTACAGCATTGAAATCAAGCTGCTGGAGCCTCAAAAGCACAGAGCTACCTATTACAATATCCCAGCTAAATTCCTGGAAGAAATGCCTCAAAGCCATTTGACTGAATGAAGCAGCAGCAACCTTTACCATCAGGTGGTCTTCTCAGCTACAGAAGTTTGCATCACAAGCATCAGTGCTCTAGCGCTATTTGCAAAAGGTAGGACTGCCAGGGCTGAAAAGAATATTCAGGAGCAAGAAAAAACTACTGGAAATTTTTTGGAGAACAGCTTCAAGCCATGGATGAGATGCAGGTTCCAGTATGGAACCAGTCAACACTCAGTGTTGGTTACCAGCTTCAAGGAGACTCACCTCTCACAAAGACTTCATAAAATGTTAGGGGTTGGA
>WEIS01056228.1:0-81498 GCA_013389965.1 Todus mexicanus | reverse complement strand
GGTAAGGTTATGCATTGTAGGTACCTGTGAGAGCAGGGAGAGGGACCAAGGGACCACAAAGGACCACATAGGCCCCTGTTGATCCTGGTTCTTGTCTTATTTCCTTGCCATAGAGAAATACATCAACAAAAAGACTGCAATTGTTTATTCATACTGGAATGCTGTTCGTGATTTACCTCCTCAGCCGTTTCAGCCATGATGGTCTACTGTATAAATATGTATTTGGACAAATTGGAATGGCTATTTTATTTATTAAATAGACCATAAAGACTCCTGTGGAGTTTTTGACACCACACCTTGTAATGTGTATTATATCAAGCTGCACTGTGCAGCAGTTATGAGGAAAGTACTCTATGGCTGTGCATTTTTTACGGAAAAGCTAATGAAATTCTATTATGCATGTTCTGTAGCTAGTTTTCGAAAGTTAATAATGTGTTCTGTTTGATTTAGGGCTTAATTCAGCATACGGGCTAATTACATTCAAAGTTTCATTTTATTTTTACAAAGCTGAGATCTTTTTGAATTATAGATGTGCAACCAGAACACCCTTAACTGGTAAACTTGTATTTTTTCCTCCCTCTCCTTACTTAGAAAGTGTCCAAACCAATTTTAGTTATAATTTAAAGTATATTTTTCTTGGCCACTCTTAACTAGCTACAAGCCCAGAAGAGTGTGACCAGACATCTGGACATCTTGGACTTCAGTTGACTGCTCTGATCTCCTAAAAAAAAAAAAAAAAAACAAGCTATTCCATGAGCACCAGAGCTAACAGAGCCCGGTTTCCTATGGATTTGTGTCCCATTTCCTTTATATCCCAACAAATAATAAACCCAGCTAGAGACAATATATCCTGTGGCTGCTCTGGAGCTACAAGTGTGGTAATTGCCCAGCCAATATGCTCATGCTCTGCGGCTAGTCAGGATGTGTGTGCTGACTGTCTGTCTGGCCTCCACCAAGCAGTACATATATCTTGCCTTTCTAGAAAGGCTAAGTACTGTCTGGAGCCATGGGGGCATTGGGTGGAAGGTAGAAAGGTCCTTTCTGGCAATTGCTTCGTTCAATAAGTGGTTCCTACCTTTACTCAGCACACCGCTTGCTAGAAGTGAGTTGTCTTTCAGACTTTAATCCCTCCGTATTAGCCAAAGCAGGTTATTATTTCACAATTATTTTTTTTTTTCCTGATGAGAGTATGTTAAGACTTGGGGAATGCTAAAATATTCTTTTCCTTGCCACTGCTTTTTAAGCTTCTTTTTTTTGTCTTCTCAAATATAGTGCTCCTTGCCCACAGTTACCTTCCCCACTACCTTCTCTAATGAAAATCACTATTTCATTCGAATTGGGCGCTTGATTTGTAAATCCAAGGAAAGCGTGCCAAGAGTCCTATAGCATTCACTTTAGCACCTAAATGCTATTATTGTTAGTTTGCAAGTAAGCTGTAGAGCCTTAGGTGGGAGCTGAGCAAACTGCACGAACCACACGTGCAGCTTAACATTGTCAAATGTAGAAACGTGAAGTCCACATTTAGTTGCTTAAAAAATAAATGTGAAAACTGCCGCGCTCCCAGAAGCTTTTGTGAGAGCCAGAAGTTTTGAATGCTGATTTGGGAGCCTAAACGCAGGATTTCCAAAAGAGGTTTAGAGGTGTTTGTGGCCAGCTCCCAATAATGTTTAATCAGAGCTGTGTGCCTAAGGTGCTCTGAAAATCACAGCCTCCTGAACATAGAGCTTTGGGGCTCTCCTTTGAAAAATCTGTGATGTCTAGGGACAGAGAGGAAATGATTGTATTTGCCCTCACGTGCGTGTGTAGATGAGCAAAAGACATCAAAGATCACCGGCAATAGGTTCAATAGGTTTAGCTGAGTGGTGGTGGTAGGTCATAGGCTGGACTCAATGATCTAAGAGGTCTTTTCCAGCCTTAATTATTCTATGATTCTAAAACAAGGAAGAGACAGTGGTTCTCCATGCACTTTGCTCAAGGATGTTGTAGATGCTAAAAACGTTTCTGGGTTCAAAGGGAGATGGGACAAATTCACAGAAAAAAGGTCCATCAAAGGTTACTAAATAAAGAGAAACCACGTCCAACTGAGAAACTCCCTAAGCTGAAAATAGTTGGAGGCTGGCAGGCGGAAGCATCAGATATATATAACTGCGCTTTTCTAACTCTACCCTAGACAGCTGATAGAGACAAGGAGTATCCGCAATAAGCTGGGAACAATTTACCGTAGGAAAAAAAGGGAAGGATCTTCACCCTATTCCTTGTTAGCACAAGTTAGCAAAATACATACTTCGGCATTGGGGAATGTAACTTTGGGGATGTAGCAACACTTCTCTACCAGTTACATCCCAAGAAGGTTGGACTTGATAATCTTAGAGGTCTTTTCCAACCTTAATGATTCTATGTTCTACGAACAGAGGAGCAAGTTGCATGCCATCCCAACTAGAGAACCAGTGCTTCCAATAGATTTCAAGAACAGCCAGGCAGAAAGACTGATTTGTTTCAGAAGGGGGGTGGGAAAGGAAAAAAGAAAACCAGCGAACCATAAAACATGATGTGATTGAAAGTCTCCCAAAAGGAAATAAACAACCCAAACCCTAAAAATGGCAGGAACTCTTTTTATGTTGCCAGTCTTTTGCAGCCTTGTTACACCCGGTATTTAAGGTTTATTTCGAGGCCAACCAGTTCTTCCTACTGGCGGTGGCTGAGTTATCGCACACACTCTTGCAGGGTGTGGATTTTTTTGTCTAAACTCCACAATTTTAACAAACCTTTCAAGAATGTTTTACACGGTGATACCAGAGAATCAATTATCCAGGCTAGTTTTAGGTAGGTTTTCCCTCCCCTCTTTCCTTGGTTATTAAAGAAAACAGCAAAATTTGGATCAGACATTCAGCTATCCAGTCCAAAATACATTCTTTTTTATTTTAACTGCACTGCATCAAGTTGACATATGACGTGACACGATGTAACATAACATAAAACAGCATTACTCTGCATAACACATTAGAAATTAAAAAGAAATATTTCCTTTGGATCCCACTGGTACCATCAATTTTACTTGCACATCTCTAAATGATGTTTGTTCCTCTCATGTCTTGCCTCTTAGCCACTTGCTTGGGTGAAGAAACAGCCTTCCCCTTCCGATATGGTAGTTTATAACGTGTATAACATGTCCACGTTCTTGTCCTCTAGAAACACGGATGAAAAACCAGTTCTCTCCTCTGAAATCTTCATTAATGTTTGGGCTGGGGTTTTTTTGTTGGTACTTTCCTTGTTTTCATAAAATTTCTCATTAATGTTTAAAGAATAATTGAAACCTGAAAGAAAAAAGCAATAGAGTCTGAGCGGGTAATAAAATGTACCTTAATATTCATCATGCAGATAATTACATGAGTACATGAGGAAATCAAAAATATATTAGTATGATATAATGGTAAATCATATGGTCTCCATATAAAATCTACGGAGTTTTTTCCCATTGGTAAAAATTACATTGGTGATTAAAAATATATAGTTCCTGCCAGTTTATGGAGGATCAGTTAATCTTTTTATGGACTGGGGAAAACAGTTTTTGATATACTCATATCAGTGAGGAAAATGAGACTCACAGAAGTGCACAGTTTTAAAAACACTTCCGAGGCACCACGTGTCTTGGTTTTCAGGTTCTGCTTAAAGTCCACCACATCAAATGTGGTTCGTTTAGACTTCTAATGGAACTGTCAAGGTAATGTCCTTGAGAAATAGAAACTTTTGGTCCCTAGTTGCCATAGTAAAGAGGCATAATAATGATGCCAAGACTAGTTACAGGCTTAGCTAAAGAAGCACGTATGAGGCAAGTTAGGGGTGAAGTACAAATCTCCTGGGTGCTAGCTTGGTGATGGCACTACCTCATGTGGTGAGGGAGACTGAGGTTAGACTGTAGGAACACCTTACTCACGGGGAGGACAGCCGAGCACTGCAACAGGTTTGCCAGAGGTGGCTGTGGACTTGCTGTTACTATTGCTCTTTAAGAGCAGGTTAGATCAATGTTTGTCAGGAATAACACAGATGTAGGTGACTGCAGTACAGATGGAGAGGGAAGACATAACACCTCCTGGGGTCTCCTTCAGCTTCATTTTCTGTCTCTCCACTTAGGTATCCTTGGACGCTAACTACAGCTAGAAAAATGCGAGAAACATTAAGGCTGCTTTAGCACAGCATTCTGCCTAGACTAAAAAACCTTACCGAGGAAGGTGTATTGCATAGTCAGAGCTGCACTGCACCCCAGCAAAGGAATTCCCTGCCTCTTCTCCTTAACATCCATGTCCCCTTCTTTTCAGTAGGTTTGAAATTGCCTTGTTAGTTGGGCAATTATTATTCATTTTTTTCAGTGAATAAATTTACTCTCCCTTTTTTTTTTTCCTTTGGCTTTTATTTTGTTGATGCTGTTCACAACTCTCTGATTCCTGAGTCAAATTTTGTTACTTGCACCAAGCCCTCCTCCTAAACCAGGCATCGTCTTTCAAAAGCAGCCTCAGCCCGCGGGCATCCAGCTGGCGGTAGCAGCCTGCATGTCTCTGCCTTTAGACTCCTTCTTCCAGGAAGAGCAGCAATGAGAAGCGGCTAGGACCTATTGTTACACCAGAAGGCTGCAATGCAAATAAATCTGCTGCTTCTCTCTTCGATTGCGAGGCAATCGCTGGGGAACTGCAGGGGAACTTGGCATCGTTGTCACAAGTGTGGAGACGTTGTGCCTTTGAGCTGCCACTTCTCCGACCAGCCTCTGGCTGCAAACATCACTGAGAAAGCTCCCTCTGTTTGTAATGACCTAAATGACTGGTAGAGATGTGCCCTTAGGTAGTCATTGAATNCAAGATGCCGTTGGCCTTCCGTGCCACCCGGGCACAGCTGGCTCACGTTCATTGCGTTGTGGTATTCGTGTGCTACAGACTTTCAGCTGGTAACTTAATAGCAATAACTACTACAAGTCAGTTGTGTATAAACAACATACGCGGTAGCTTGTAACACTGCTGGTTCTGCGGATAATTTGGGAAAAATCCCATAAACGTACATAATTTATAAAGGTATGGTATTTATAAGTGTGTCTATGTAAAATATGGACAGAACAAGGTCCAGCTGAAGTGGTCTGATGGCTTTTAATTTCAGGGCATGACCCCTTTCTAACTGGGGACATGAAAATTGGCCTCAAGTATACATGTGATATTTTGAATTCTGCTTCTGTTCGTGAATTAAGCTTTGCTCGCACAGCACAGCTTAAGGGTGGGAGCTCATCCCAGCAGGAATTTAACTGTCTGAGAGGAATGCCTGTAGTCTTAGATACTTGTTTGAGCTCTCAGAGCAGGCGGCAGAGAGATGGGCTCCTCCAGAGAGTAATTCCCCACGTCTTAAAAAGAGATGTCTAAAACTAGTGAGATGAAAGTCTTTCTGGTTGTTTCTGTTTCTCTCTGGTGGTGAGAGGGAGACTGGATGAATTGCTTAGACTAGACATCTCATGTTTGGCAAGCTGAAGTTAGGTCGGAAGGCTCCCATCACATCTCCAGAGACATGTGGGTTCTGCAAGCCCAGGACTCTGCCTGCTGTGATATCGTAAGTGGGGCTCGCATTTTCTGGAAATGAAATAATTTGGAAAATTTCAAAGGCATTGTAATAGCCTGAAGTGTTCAGATGGTGCGTTGTGTTTAAGTGATAAATATACAGGTTGGAAGATGTATATGTGGTTCCCAGCTTCGGGTTAGCCTTTCTCTGCTGCCCCACGGATCGACTGGCCTTTGATTCCCACCTGCTTTGGGAAAGACTTTTACTAAAGCCATGAAGCTTCTGTTTTTCAAGAATACGTATTCCTAGTTGAGGTGTGAGCAGCATCCTCTAAGTTCTTATCAATTGCTTTTTTCAAACTTTGATTGATCCTGATATGGCGTTTTTGTTTCTCACTCACCTGCAGAGCCTGGAGTTTGCACTGTATTTGGAGACCCTCACTACAACACTTTTGATGGACGGACATTTAACTTTCAGGGAACATGTCAGTACGTTTTGACGAAAGACTGCTCCTCCTCTGCCTCGCCCTTTCAGGTGCTGGTAAAAAACGATGCCCGTCGGACCCGTTCTTTCTCCTGGACAAAGTCAGTGGACCTTGTGTTGGGCAGAAGCACTATCAGCCTCCATCAGCACCTCACAGTGAAGTGGAATGGGACCCGCATCTCACTACCTTGCGAGACACCACAATTTCAGATCGATTTGGATGGTTATTTGCTGAAAGTGACAACCAAAGCAGGTAGGGCAAGTACGTGTGTTTGTGTCTTCTCCCCGAAGAACTTCTTAAGTGCAACATGAACATGAGTCAGTAAAAAATCATGAAAGCAGGATTAAATCTAGTTATAAATCTTCAGAGATCTGAGGAACACAAAGTACTTGCAAATCCCTGCAGTCTTCAGGCAGACAGAGATCCCAGCTAAGAGTCTGAAGTCTTTGCAGAATGTTTGCTAAGCTGTGCTTCTTTCTGCAACTGCTAATTAACTGCTTGCATAGATGAATATGCCATGGTTTTCACTTCCAGTAACCTAAGAGTGACTTATGCAGGGTTGTTGTTTATATTTATAGATGAAAAGAGAGAGAAAATCAGTTCTTAAATATGGCATTCAGTTTTATACCCATTTGCAGCAATACACCTTACAGTCTAAGCCAGCAATTATATAAAGATCATAGTTACTAGTGGTGGGAATGAGTTTAAGTTGTCAAATTATGGAAACATTTCACTGGGATTACCCAGCAAACTGGAGGTCTTGGCTTGAAAACCAAGGGCTAATGTCTCGCTCGTTGTCATCTCGTTGATCTTGCTTTGTGCTCAAGAAAGAGCTTGTCTGCAAGGAACAGAGAGTCCAAAGCACCAGAAGCACATGGAAATCAGAACCTTCAGAAAATCTGGTACCTTATTTGTAGAAACGGGGAAGGGAGATAGCAGGTCTCAAGTCTTTTGAGTCTTAGAACATACATTAATTGTCAAAATGTTAAACCACCAGAGGACCTCACATTTGCTTTGAGAAACTGTTCTGAAACGAGAATATCCTTGCATAGATAAAGACTGAGTGGAAGTTTAAAGCTTCCTCATTAGCATGTGTTAGGTACTACTGTAGTCCTGAGAGATTTCGCTTACACAGTTGAAGCACTGTTTCAGCGAGAATACTCTTTACTGTTACTTCAATTAAATGCCATGTGAAAGCAGTGAAACCAATCTTTTTTGCGGAGTGACATGGTCACAGGCGTGACGCGGAGTCATACTCATTATCTAGTGTCTTTTTTTTTTTTTTCCAAGGGGGACACTAGCACCCGCTGTTGAGCTGAGAATTTAGACACCTGTTCTTATAGCCCCTGGAAATGTAAATCTGCATAATGTGGATCCCAGCTCCGGGCTCATTCCTCTAAGTGGCAACGCAGATTTTTGTGGCTGTCTGTAAAATGAGCACAAGTTGACCATTATTCGCAACTTCTAATTAAAAGCATCTTGAGGGTTTCTCTTTGCAGCCAGCTGAGCGCTATGAATTCTGGCGATGTGGATTTCATTAGCCAACCACAGGCCAAGGAAAGGTTTTCAATCGACGGTGAATGACAGCTAATCCTGCCGCTATTCCATTTGTCTCTGGTGCGAGCCTAATAAATGACTCCACACACCCTTGTCCATGTGTTGGCAGGGGGAGTGCAAACATGGCATATGACAACATACCGAACAGTGTGTAATCACTGCAAATTATAGCCTAAATAATTCCTCCCCTTAACGGAGCAGGATCAGGTTTCTGTCGCCGAACGCAGCGCCACAGGCCAAGTCCTCCTTTCCTCAGCACGTAAGGCCTGGAAAGCAGCAGAACGCCATGGCTCCATTTTGCTGGGAGAGAGGACAAGTAGTGGAGAGGCTGTAGAGAGGAGGAATGTGCTGAGGAGAACTGGTTTAAAGACAAACCTTTTGTTCCACAGGAAATTCCTAGTGCTGAGGTGGGGGGGGGAAATTGGAGAATTTTCTGTTTCAGAATGAAACATAGATTTTTATTATTATTTTTTTTTTAAATACACTTTCCCAGTGTGGAGTGAAAAAAGACAGGGAGGGAGGAAGTAACGAAAAATAAGCAAAACCACTGCTCTAGAAGCAAAATTCAAAGTACAACTGGGCTGGGAAGTACAGGGTCTGGTGCTTACTGCTCAGCCAGCATTCCCACGGCTTTTGGTTTTCCTTTCGCGGAGCTGGGAGCTGAGCTGCGGATAAAACAGGGGAACCCAAAGCTTCAGGAAGCCTTGCGGTCCTTGGCTGCAGGGCAATCTGCATGGCAGGGCTGTCCTGGAGTTGCATACCCTGAGAGTCCAGGCTTCCAGGCAGCCCACCAGGCGAGCTGGCAGGAAACCAGCTTGGAGCCTTGCCTCTGCTGTGTTGGAAGTTCATTGAATCCGATATATCTCCCTGAAGCATTTCAGTTCTGATGAATTGGCATTTTCCAGTGAAAACCTGTTTTGTTGCTACATTCCTCAGCAGCTGTAGCCCTGGATGCCATGCGGCAGCAACTTTTGGCACCCTGCGCTTGCAGGTACTTTGTCATGGGTGTGATTGGGCTGGTGTTGAGCCCTTGTCTAAAAATTATGTGTTAAAAAGACGAGAGAGCAGAAGGTCACAGGGCTGGTGTTAGTTATCTGTTGCTCTAGTACAGGAACATTTTTTTGTTGTTTCTGTGCTGCTCTTCTGTACGAAGCCTCTTTGCTGAGGTTTTCTGTACCCCTTTGGCAGTAAATCTTGAGGGAAGAGTGGTCTGCCAGTTCTCAAGGATGCCTTTACCATGAAAAATCACACAGAACAATTGATGGGAGTTCCCAGCATGGGGAACTCAGTGCGTGATGTGCATAAATCCAGAAGAATTTTTAAAAAATGCAGTAGAGCACGGTGTGTGCCAAGTTAAGAAATCAAGGAACAAGTTGGTTAAACATCCTTCAAAGAAAGGGGAAAATTGGAAACCCCTAAAAAGTAACTCAGAGAATATTCCTTTTCTGCACATCCCCAGATGGGACAGATGCTGCATCCTTTGGTTTGTCATCTCTTGGATTCTGATTCTTGTCCAAGTGAATGGGAAACTCATCCATTTTGTGGGGGAAGGAAGTGGGGGGTGTAGGCACCAAGAAACTCTTCCAAACCATCTCTGTCTGCCAAGGAGACCGTTTCAGACGTTACTCCGTAGCATAATCCCGTCGGTCACAGCTCTTGTTGGTTTACAGAAACCAACTGAATTTGCTGCTTGTGAACAAACAAAAAGGAGCACATACACTGCATGGTGCAACAGGCTCCGACAGAATTATCGTGTGTGTAAGAATAAATACCCCTCCTCATTACTGCAAAAAGGAAGGAACTATGTTATGGACAGAAAACTTTAGGCTGTTCATCAGAGCTAGCAATGACCCTTCTATCAGAGCAATTACGGTAGAACGTAGTGTAATTAGACAATATGCAGCTCATGGAAAGCACCTCCTTTTGTGGCAGCTGAACTGTGAGTCTCTTGAGTCAAATCCAATAATCAGAGCAGGACCCTCTAGATTTAAAAATGTGCATTTTTATATGCTGAGGTGAAAAGTCATCATTTTATGTTTTTCTCATCTACGTATCTGGAGTTCACAGAGCAACATGTAGCAAGTAGATTAGCTTAACTCTCACCAAAGATACATAAATATTCAGGACAATTTTAGAGTTAACCTTTTGTAATGAACGTGAATGGTTTTACTGAAAGTCAGTAAATCTTGGCTTGAGAAATAATGTTGTAAAAAGAAAACTAAGATAGAATCATTAGGCAGCCTTTCGTGACTCTGCTTAAAGTCAGCAGCTTCTGAGGGAGCTCTTTTGGGGATGAAGTTGAACACCGCCTTAAAAAGTGGAGTTATTTTCTGAAGAGAACTGTCTGAGCATTTGGATCTTGATGCCTGAAGCTTTGAGAAAGTTTATATGATTCTCAAGTCTGAAGAAATCTTAGTTTATAAGTTAACGGCAAGGTTTTTCTAAATGCCAGCACGGCAGTATTAATGTCTGCGAGTCAAGCTGTGTTTTGTTTTGTTCAGCGTTGTCAGAAGCAAAGACAGCTGGAATTCGAATTTGTCCAGCAATGATAATGTATGAAGCAGCTTAAAAGGCAGCTTTCCCCTTTGCCACTGTGCTGGCCTCGTTAACAGTTACAGCCTTGCACAATATCTGAGTTGGCTGGGTGGAAAGTGCCTTTGGAGGAGGACACAGTGGCCATATCCATGCTGGATTTATTAGAAGCTTTGAAACTGCTTTCAGGCAACTCAGGACCTATTTGTGCTATCACTGCCAACCTGTGATGGTAAGAAAACACGATGCAGTAGATTGTAGCAACTGGTGATGCAGAATTATCTGCGCAGCCTTGGTGGCTAAATCGTGCCTCAAACTCTTGGTGACACCGTGTAAACCACACAAGTGCCAGGACAACATGTCCCAATGGCAAAGCACCCCTTCCCCAGCCAGAATTGCTGTTTGAGCCTCACCCTTTTTCTCCGCGGTGCGGGTAGGAATTGTCATAGGAGACAATGGGATGTGTTGCTAAAGGAGGAAGGGTTCCAGCTTTGAACTGAGTCACTGGTATGTTAATCACTTACATGAGGATGGGGCAGGATTTGGATCATGGAGTGACAAGCACTGATTTACAAGAGGAAAGGGTGGTGCTAAGCCAGCCCACACGGCAAATGTTGAAAGCTGGAGCGAAGCCCTGGTGCTGCACCGTGGAGTGGTGCTGTGTGGTATTCTTGGCCAGGCAGGGGGAAGAGGGTAAAGTCTGGATTGTCCTGTTTAAAAGCTAGAACCTGTGTTTGTCCTTAACTAACCACTGCACACAGGTACTTTACAGGAATAAGCTAACATCAGGAAAATGAGTTGTGATCTTAATTCAGATACAGGGTTACTGCAGAGTTGGGAAGCAGCAGCGTTCGTCAGACATTAGAAATAATGAAAAGAAAGGCCTTTTTTGGGTAGAAGTTAAGCAGCAGTGATTCTTGGTGTTGTTTTTATCCCACATGATGCCAAAATCACTTTCCCTTATGAGATACATATTTGCTCCTCAAAGGATGGAATTCATTTAATTTACAGTCACCCAGGTGAAAACTAGAAGTTGGGTCTCCATCTGATCTCTGGGCGCTCTAAAGTATCTCTGGAAACAGAAAGAACATTCAGTAGGTAGTTTATTCCCTTTACATTAGACACCCATATTTTGACCCAGAGCTACCTATTTCATTCCATCAAAGCAACAACTGACTTCAAGCTAGACACCTAGTTTTTGGATGGGTACAGCCTGATAAAATGGATTTCACCCACAGAAAACAATTTTAATTTTGCTATACGAGAAGTGCAAAACCTTCCTGTAAAAACAGATTGTAGCAGAGCACTTACATGCCAGCCACTCGAGGAAGGTTAGATGTTTACCATCATTCCTCAGCGCTGCTGACTTAGGAAGACAGCTTCAAAAGGTTGGCAATTAACACCTTTTGAATGAGCCGATTGAATTCGGAGTTGAGTTCAGAATGCCCTCTTACAACTGTTTTATCCATCTAACATATTTTTGTGGTCATTCTGTTAACTTTCCTTACCCGTGCAAAATAAGGTACTTGTATTGGAACATCACCCAAAGGAGTGATCGGTGTCAGCTTTGCAGGCAAGAAAAGGATGTCTTCTATAAGGTGGTCACTGGTGAAGTCTCATGGGATGTGGACGCTTTATATGCCTATGACCTGTGCAATGGGTGACAAAGGCTGAAATTCTGGGCTCCCTGCAAAAGCAGCTAGAAATTTGCCCTCGCAAATTCAATTTGTAGAATTTTCCGAGAGCCCTCTTTATGTTTTGAGAGTAGCTCTGCCTTGGCTCCAGAATTTTTTTAGGATAACCCATTCATTAGCAAGGAGGAGCAAAAGTAAACAGAGACAGGCCTGAGTATATTGTAATTAACTGCGATTTAAGAAACACGACTCTTGCCAGAGGCACTTACCGGGAAATATATAGAAAACTAATGACGTTATCAGAAGGAGGCCAGTGGCTTTGTTTAGGTTCCCGTGAATGCTGTTTCACAAACATAAGGCACAGTTTGTTATCCTCAATTTCTTCTTCTTATCTTTTTTTTTCTCTTTTGTTTGTTTTGTTTGCGTGTTTTTGTCTTATCTCTTTGTTAGGCTTGGAAATCTCATGGGATGGAGACAGCTTCGTGGAAGTCATGGCTGCACCGCATCTGAAAGGCAAACTCTGTGGTCTGTGTGGCAATTACAACGGGCACAAGCGAGACGACCTGATTGGGGGGGATGGGAATTTCAAGTTCGACGTGGACGACTTTGCCGAATCCTGGCGTGTGGAGTCCAACGAGTTCTGCAGCCGCCCTCAGAGAAAACCTGTGCCTGAGCTCTGTCACGGGACGGTCAGGGTGAAACTCCGAGCTCACCGGGAATGCCAGAAACTCAAAGCGTGGGAGTTTCAGAGCTGTCATTCAACGGTGGATTATACCACATTTTATCGGTAAGCGTGGCTTTCTGTGGAGGGACGTAGTAAGTTATTGTGCGAAGGGAAAAACCACACAGTTGGCCCAATTTTAGTAGCATTTCAGAGCACGTGCTTTGAACTGCTTTTGTTAAGAATTAGTATATACGCTCAGAGTTATGTTATGATGGGCTTTGCTGAGCCAGGAATCAGAAGGTGATGGTCCTGAGCTAGTAAAGACCTGAGCAGCCAACAGTGAGAGAGGCAGGCAGGCTTGTGATCACCTACAGAAGGGTGAAGAGACTTCCGAATATTTTGGTAAGCTCTTTCTGGTTTCAAAGTCAGCTGTAAAGGGGAGGCTGACTTTCATTGCTATTGCTTGTGGTCCAGAGAAGTGTGTCTTCCCAGAAGCATTTGGAAAATGACTTTATTAAAGCAGCGATATTAAACAGTACTGCTGCTTCTTGGATGGTGTAGTTTGTGGGTTGAGAGTTTGAAAGGAGAGAGTTAACAAAAAGCTCAGTGCGTGCCCATCCTGCCCTCGGAGCAAAGGGAGACAGACGAGGATCTAGAAACCTTGTCCGAGTGAATTCTTTAAGATTTTTTTAATCTTTAAAACACTTCCAGTCTAAACCACAGAGACATCATTTCTGTTCTTTAATTGGCACGAGTTTATTTGCCCCTCGCTCAGTAAATAAAGTTGCCTTTCCTTTTGATTGCCTGACATAAAAAAGATAAAAGCAAAGCGAGTCAAAGTCATACGATGGCGGATGGAGCTGCCTGATCTCTGCGCTCCCAGCTTTCCCCACTTGCGCACATCTGCTGAACTATTGGCGCTTATTAGGAAAAGCTTTCTAAAATAACTCCATTTCCCTTATGAATTGCCTTTCCTCCTCTTTAATAATGAGGCAGAAAGACTTTTATCTACCCCAACAGAATACACTTGGGACTGGGAAATGCTAGAAGACGACACGCAGCTTGGCTTGTAGGCTAGGTGCTCCTGCATTTAGTTTGCTGTAGAGTATCCCCGTGCTAGGAGCCTGGCAAAGAGTAAAGATTATATTGTGTGCTGGTTATAATACTTTGTCTTTTCCAACGGCTGGAGGCACAGCAGAGAGCACTAGAGACGCTAACACACACACGCAGGGTCTGTTGAACGCATTTCAGCAACATTCCCATCTCACTTCCATCGTCCTCTAAAGGTAAGTGATGACAATGCAAATGGAAAACAGGCACATAGAGATTTGTTTCATTTTGCAGCGGATTTTTTGTCCCTGTTTTCAAGTAGCTTGTGATTAATTTAGTGCAATACACTTCCTGACACCACAGCAGAGAATGATTTATATTTTGGCTATAGCAGCCAGAAAAAAAACCCTCTACATGCTTGCACACAGGAATTACCATAGAGCATTTTGGTTTCTCCTGGAAAGACAATGAAATCAAGCGAGTATTTAATTTGATAATGTCTTTTTTCACAAAAGTCTTTTTTTTCCCTAAGGAAACTCTATATTGAAATAACCACGATATTCTGTCAGAAGTAGCTGTTTGTTTGCTTCAATTTAGATGTCGCCAGCTGTTAGAATGCTCTGCTCCCAATAGAGGAGTCAAAGATACAATATAAATTAAAGTAACAGAATTTAGTAAAATGTTACAAAGTTGTAGCACGCAATTTATTCAATGGCTGTGGCCATTTTTCATACTGGGAAATGCCCACAAGGAGGTAACGACTATGGAACACACATTCAAGAAAGTTCTGGGAACTTTTCTATCATAAATCTTCGTGTATATAAACACACTTACATGCATGTATGTGTGTATAAGCATAAATATGAGTAAATAAGAGATTTGCGTTTTTAATGATTTTTTTTTCCAAGAACCCATTGCTGTTGATGCACTTTTGCAGAAAATTTAGATTACTGTTAAAAGAAATTTCAATTAACATTTACAGCTTTTACCGAGGCCTTTTAGAAATGCATATTTCGTCAATATTTCCTAATTTCAGGCTAGGTTTAGCTAAAATTTTCCAATTCTACTTTTCTAATTATGAACAAGCTCCTACGAGTAAGAGAAGTGAAGAGGCAGCGTGGTAGGGCCAGGTTCTTTCATTTTTCTATTCATCTCCTCTTTGGATTGAATAGCTTCACAATTTTTACCCTCCTACATTACACATTATGGAATTTTTCCGTTCGAAAAACTTCATTCTCAAGAGTTAACCTTTCTTGGTCATTCTTGCCTTTACTATCAACATTGCCTCATTTTCATTACGCTGCTCTGGTAGTGACCTGCCGTTAATAAGAATTCTCAGAAATAGAAATAAACTCAGCAGGAACATTATGAATTAGGGCGTGTTTTCTCCAAATACCAAAAAAGGCAGCGAGCAATGCATTGCAAACATTTGCCTGACATTGTGTTACTGAGGAGATTTCCGTGAAGACGTCTCAAATTCATTTGAAGTCTCATTCTTTTTACAGCTGGAGTTTCTCCTTTTGTTAGCCATCCAAAAAACATATACAGAGAGGCTGTCACGGTTGTTAGGTGAAAAGGATATGGTTAATGTTTTAAAAGAGTAGGGATCTAGCTGCGTGGCTGTGGGGTGAAGAGCAGCTAACTCCTGAGCTTGACCTTGATGGATCCGTGACGTCTGAGGAGAAATGATTGTGCACCTTGCCCTTAATCCTTCTCTTCATCTTGTGACTCTGATGACTTCTCTTTCTCTGCAAAGCACGTGGCAGGAGAAAGCACAATTTAAGCACATAAGAAAGGATTTTGAAGGAGTCCAGACTGCCAACTAACAATTTTAGCATCTAATTTTATACCACTCTCTTAATTCTTTGTTTTGTAACCAGACACGTTTTATATGGGCTTTTAATTGTGGTTTGTTTTGTTTAGTTTGGGGCTGGTATTTTTTGTTTGTCTTTAATGCGTTGCTCGTTGTTCAGCGCTCGTGAGTAATACTCTAAAAATAACCCTTAGGGTTGAACTTTATGGAGGCAAGTTCATTAAGCAGGGAAACAATTTTGAATTTCCAGCAGATTTTGGTGAAATCTGGGTGAAAAAGATTAGCAGTGACAGTCACCACCGTTGCCACTTGTCTGTTTTGATGTCTTCATATGACTAAGTGTCCTGGATTAGTCTGTGCCCGAAAAAGTTACTGAGATTACTCAGTAGCAGGTTTTTAGATGGTATACTTTGACCGTGTATGTGTTAAAACTTGCACTCAGGCTCCTGAAGCTGCTCTTGAGTATAAGCAGCACTAAAAAAGAGGTGACACCATCTGAATTTCTCATGCTGGTGTTACCAGAGAAAACTTTGTCACGTTATCAAGAATATTATGGTACTGTTTAAGCTCTTGGACGAGCATTTGGAGACTTTAAGGAAGGAGAAGAGAACTTTCTGTGCTCACCAAGCCCTACCCCATGGCTGATCTCATTGTGTTCGTGCTGTGTTCACACTCTCCCATGTCAAGTTACCCTGCTCGCTGCAGGCAGATTGGTCTAGATGACCTTGAAAGGTCTCTTCCAAACCAAACCATTCTATGATTCTGTGTATATTCAAGCTGGTCAGGCCAGGGAGCAAGGTGATGTTGGGAGGAGTTTCTCAGTGTGCCCCCATGCCTGCTTTGTTCAGCCATGGGTGATACCTCTTGGGAGCCTCCTTGAGAGGCACAGGAGCAGACAGCTCCAAACAGTGAAGTGGGGACCACAGTGAGAGGGGCAGAGCAACGCTGCTCGGTACCGGGACGTGTTGGGCTGCACTAAACGCCATAAAGGCAGGCACAGGACTAATACTCCAAGTAACACCTGTCCTCACTAGCATCCATGGTTTCCTAGTAGGTGGGTTTTTAATCGTTTGGCATCACCAACAAATTTGGAAAGTGACATCAACACGATATCAGTGTATCACCCATCTCTTTAAGACCTACGCAGTGGCTGAGTTCCTAAATAACTAGTTAGACACTGCTCAAGACTCTCACTACTGCCATAACTTCTTTGGAAAAATATTCAATGTCTTGTTTTTACCATGCATTAGATTTCCCCATTTGAGATTGGGAAGGTTGTGCTCCTAACTCTTCAGTCTTTTAATTGTTATTACTCTTCCTATTATTATGTTTTTAATAGACAACAGCATGCCAAATAATTACTCTTTTTTAATCTTCTGTAATTGTCCTAAGATGTATGTTTTACTCTCAAACATTTGAATTTAATCACATTTGGTATTTTATGGCAAGCAGTAATTAACATAGTAATAGCCTCATTTGTTTGAATCTGTTAATCAAATACATTCAGGAATTGCAAATCCACTTCATTGCAATTCTTGTCTTAAATGTTCCTTGTGATTCTGCTGACATTACTCCATCTTAGCTCTTGGTTAATCAGTTAATGAGCTTCTATTCCAGTTAACCAATTAACTTTATGCAGTTAACTGCTGCAGTATTGCAGTTTTTTCCTAAAAATTCCCACTTAACTGGAGAAAACATTATTGTTTAGAGCTAGAGCATAAATTGCAGTGTTGTGTAGTCAGTCAGCTCCTTGTTATGAAGTTTGACAGACATACCATGAAGAGCTGCAGAGAGCATGTGAGCTGTAGCATTAGTAAATTAATTACGAGCTCTATTTAAGATGAGGACCAAGGGTTTGTGGCTTTGAAAGCAGAAGGTTTGAAGGGTTTTTTTTCTCCTGTTAACAATGATGTCCTACAGCTGTAAAATTCATGTGGTTATGCCCCTGTGTTCACTCAGCAGGATGGTGCAAAAGAAATGTGGGCTGAAGAATGACTTCAGAAAAGCCTGTTTCAAGTGTTACAGGGATGGGTGGGACCGGGATCTCTGGAGCCCTCCGTTTGCTGCCAAGGGTGCACATTGCAAAACTCCCTGGTCCTGGCTGTGCATCTGGGCACAGCAGTTGCCTGCGCTGCTCCAGCTGAGGCCAGGCTGCTCCAGGGCTGGTCTGTGGTGTAACCAAAGGGCAGCTGCAGCTCTGACTGCTCACCAGCGTGACTCTTCTCCTGGCTCCTGCCCCTGCACCAGCCTCCACATCTGTCTTTCCACCCACTCCAGGGCAGAGCTGGTCTGTCCCCTCCCTTTCAAGACAAGTGGTGTTGGCTCAAGAGAAGGACTGATGGTGCGAAGCCGTGGCTGGTCCCCTCGCAGACCTGGCACAGAGCAGGGGCTGTTGCTCCCACTCGCCCTTGTGCTGAGATTGGGATGTTCCTGCTCCTGTCAGGCTGCCTGCATGAAGCTGGCCCCGAGTCTGGGCACTAGCAGCAGCGTAACCACAACAGAGAGGAGCTCAGGATGAAACAATTTACTCAGCTTCTTGAGCACGTTGTCACTGAGCAGCTGTGCGACCCAGGGAGCTTCTGGTTAGAAAGGAATTTAAAAATATTTGAACTAATAAATTGTATTTTTTTAGGCAAATCTGCACCAGGGCTGGAGTTTCCAATGAGCTAGATGCTCCGCTTGTGAGTCTGCTCTGTTCAACATCTTGGAGCCTCTTCCATCCATTTGAAGTTACCACTGGAGCTTTAGTTGCTTGTGTTGCTAAGTGCTTAATAATTCAGGCTTTCTGTACAGAAATACTCTGCTTTATATCATTCTACTTATACAAGGTGATCCTTTGCAGATCTTTGTTGGAGAAATGAGTAAAGGGCTAATCCAAAATGTGTAGGTACTGGGAGAACCAGTGTTCCCAACCCTTACAAGAACATTGGTGCTTGGCAACACGTTCTCCACGTGTATCTGGCCAAGCTGCCTTTGCATTATGCCTGTATATAAATTGACATTATTCTCTAAATCACTTCTAAATGTGCATTTTGTGTAAGGCTGTGATGAATTCTCTGATGTACAGGTAAGAGGTGCCATGGTTTACGCTGCTGGTGTTTGACAGTTGGAGAAAATGGACTTGGTAGTGTTTGATTCACTTTTTGGGGGGGGGATTTCTAGCAGCAAGTGTCAAACTTTGCTACCTATGTGCTGATGATAAGGAGTGCTGCAAAAATGCCACATAAATGTAAGTCTATAGATCACCGCTGTTTTAAGCCTTCTCCTTGAAGTATTTTTCGTCTGATGTAGCCAAGGCTGAGTGTGAGCTGCCAGAAAAATACTGTTTAGATATAAGGATTAGAAGTTTGGATTTGGACAAATAGGTTGAGTGGTTGGGAAAGATAAACCTGAAGCCAAGCTGAGCTCAATTATCTGCAGATCATGATTCCTCTTCATCTTTCCCCACACCCCTGCCCCAGTGGGGTATTTTTCACGTAGCCAAACCCCATCCACTTGCGTCTGTTTAGAAAAGCACCTCAGGAATTTTGGGGCTAGAAAACATTCTTCCCTTTGTATCAGTGGTTATTACAGCTGTAAAACATTGAAGCAGTGCCAGAGGATTCACAGATGTCTCCTTTCCTGTTGAGGTATTGGGAGTCGGGGGGATGAGGGTGGAAAGGGCTCCAAAATCTGACAAGACCCGTTGGTGTTGGACAGACACCATTCACCTGGGACCATTCGTGGCTTGCTTCCAGCCAAGAAGCGCGTGCTTCCCGGATGACCCACTTTGTGCTTCCCTATATGGAAAGTTAATGATTTATTTTTTTTTTAACAAGGAAAGTTTGGGGTTTTTTTTTATCGGAAAACCAGATGAAGCAGCATACTACTGTGTGGTTAAAACCCGGGGAAGTTTCCTTTCCTTCAAAGGGTGGCACGTCTGGAATGTGTTTGTTTTGCTTACCTAATTACATGATCACAACCCTACCTGGCGCTGTTCTTTTACACTGAACGAGATGTTATCTCCTCCTGGTTGCAAGTGAGATATGAGGCTTCTTTTCCGTCTTTTCCAGGAAAAGAACTCAATTTGTGATTATCGTGCATTCAGGTATAGAGAGACTTATTACGAAAACCTGCTTCTGCCTAGTAAAACTTCATTTCTTTTGGGTTTATTACCTGGCTCCATGAAATTCAAGTCAGGTGTTTCATAACCAAATACTGTCTTCTCATTGCCCGGTGTCTGACAGATGTGAGACTCTACAAGTGAAAATGTAAGGTCAGGTTGACTGAGATGAAAATGATCCCGAAGGATGGTAGGAGCTATGAAGACGGGAGGAGAGGGTGAGACATCTAGCAGAAAAGCAGGGAACCAGAGATGCTCTTCTCTTTTGTCAGTATGGACAGTATTCTCAGAACTTGTTGTTCCTGGATTACCTTTAGCAGAGACCTGGTAGGATGGTTTTGTCTGTTTTCGTACAGTGCCTTGGAGTCGTGGGATAAAATCCTGATTTATTGAAGTCAATGAGAATTTTGCTTCATTTTGTTTTTTTGTCACCGGGACTGATCCTGTCCCATGCAGGTTTATTAAGCTAATCTCTTGCATTAGTTAGGAATCCTTGGTTCGCCTTCCCACCATTGGCTGTACCACAGACAGCTGAGGAAAACTTCGGCTGGTTCAGAGACAAGAAGTCCATTCTTTACTGGGAATGAAACACATTCAAATCAGGGCTTCCAGATCCTGTCTGCTTGCCACTTCTTTCCTAGGGGCAATCTAAGGGGTGGCTTTCCAAGACCTAATTTGTCCGGCCACAGGCAGCAGAGGGATTCTTTCTTTGCATTTTGCTAACTCAAGTTTATTCGTGGTTCCTTCTTCTTGGCTGTGAGAAGTTTGCAGAAAAACCTGGCAGTGCTAGGTCTGCTGTCCCTCAGATTTTTTAAAAGCTTATCTGATTGGCTTTCAAACGTGTCCTGGGTTTAACTTCTTTAATATAGAATTCCCCATCTCAAATATCCTTATTAAAGCTGCAAGCTTAAAATGCAGCTATTTCACAGTAAGCATGAATGTGCCCTAAAACTATCATGGCAAAATACAAGCACATTCCTGTTGCATACTCTCATAAATATTTTAGGAAAGGGTCCTTTCATATTCTGGAAAACACCCCTGATGTTTCAGTAATATAATGAACTGCACGATTTTTAAAAAGAAGAGGAGAGCAGGTGTGGGGAGGAACTGGTAGAAAGGCAGAGTGATATCCTCCCTTGTGGAAATGTTTTAAAAGACACCACCTGCCATTTGGTGCAACATGATCCATTGCCAAAGCAAAAATACTTGCTTCACTGGAGTATTCTTTTTAGCTGCGACAATAAATCATGTTGTCTGGAGAGATGCTCTTCAGAAAAGTTGTCAGCATCGTCAGAGGAAACCGCCCTGTGTCTCTGTCGGGTACCGCAGGATTTTAACTACAGCTACTGCCAAGTCCAAGACCTCTGTTTGATCTCATTTTAATTAACCTCTAAGGCATGTTCACAGCAAGGCTTTCTTTGCTAATTGAGTTTAATTTAATTTTAGCTTTTTACGTTTCAAGCTTTATCGCAGTATTGATTTGAAATAAAACCCAGAGATGCTTAGCTGATGGTAATACTTCTATTTCCGCGAATAAATAATTCAGGAAGCCAACCCATCGGATCTCATATTCTGCCTTGGGCAGGGGCTAATAAGTGTTGCAAGGCAGAGGAAACCCACCCATGCTGTAGCTGGCCAACTGTGCCATGTCATAGATGGTGGAGAAATCCCTTTCAGGCCCCTGAGATGATCGGTTTACATCTCAGAGCATGAAATTTTAATTACCTTTCCTTTAACATGCATAACTGCAAAGCTCCTATATTTCAGCTCCTATTTTAAGCCACCTGCAGTATATCCTGCCTAATTAGACACACAGCAAAGATGAACGAGGGTGTTTAGAAGCAGGCAAATGAGACGAATTTGTGGGAAACATTTTTAAAATAAGCTTAACCTAATCCTCCTGTTATTCTTATGAGTTCATTTGTGCTTCTGGCAGGATAACCAGACAAAGCAGGACGTGAGCTGTGACCAGCACAAAAAACTTTTCTTTAGAAAGTTTGCCTTAGGAAGGTTTTTGACAGCTCTGAGTGGCTTGTTGAGCTTGCTCTTGCTGTTACTCAGAGCCCTGACTTGCTGCATGCGAGAGGTCCGTTCCGAACACTTTACGTGGGTTAGGTTTAACTGAAAGCTTTCTTAAAGATATTTTTGATGTTTTAATGTGGGTGTTCTAAAGTTTTTTCCTTCAGTTCTGCCGTTGCTTCCTAAATCTCACAGGGCATCCCAAATATCAGGGGTGTTCCCAGTCTTTGAGATCTGCGGGGACCTTTGCATTATGTTGGGGTTTTAGTAGCTGCAGTTTAAAGTACCAGCCTGACGTAAAGGCAGATCTACTCCTCTCCTGCCCATCCCCATAAGGGCTTGCTGTGTGTGAAGATCCCATACTCCACGCTTGCTCTCTTAAGCGTGCAAAGCGGTAGTGTATAAAGCAAACGACTTCTGTTAATTACTCTAAGCCTCCTTTTTCCTTCAGTCTTCGCAGCATGGGAAGCAAACAGCACCGCACGTTGCTGGTGAGTTACACAGCCTCGCAAACAAGCACAGCACAAGCTGTTTCGAGGGGCCACTACTGCTGTTGTTCAACGTGCAAAACATTCACCCCATGAGCACCAAGAGCAAGGGCAGATCGAGCGCCAGGCGTCGGCAGTGCGATGAGAGGCAGGTGCAGCCCTCATTTAACTGCAAGAACGCAAGCCCTACATGGCCTGATGAGGGCTTCGGGCATGACAGCAGAAGTTCGTGACAACCCCTGGCAAATCTTGGCACCTAAGGGTTATTGTACCCTGGAGCATTGCAACAGCAGAGCAAAGAGCAGACTTGCGGGAAGTAAGGTGAGCGTAGATGGAGGTACTTGTGCTTATACAGGAACATGTGTTGACCATCTCAAATATTTACTGTCTCAGTACCTGACCTCCAGTAAGGTGCATGTCACAGGCTGGGTGCATGGGTATGTGTGTCAGATTCACCCACCCTTTAAGCTGTTGAGACACCGTTTAGAAACTCACGTGTGTGGCTTCGCTCTCGTAATTAACTCTGTCGTTAATAGACTTGTCAGAGCACGCATAGACTTGTTCTAACAGGGTGAAGTCTCATGATGATGTTGCTCCATCCTGGAGCACGGGTAGAGCTAAAATGCCACTGGATTCAAAATACACCATCAACAGTCCCTTCTTCACCCAGAGTGAATAGTAGGGTTGTATTTCCACCTAAATGGAGGGCTCTGCATATGTGAGAGCAGGTGCTGTGATTTCACCTCTTCATCATGATACACAGAGGATGAGAGCGTTTGGGTCTCTCCCTGACTCCCCCACTTAAGCCAGATGAAATGAAAGTTGGTGGGGAATGTGCTGGGAATACTGAAGGGAGTTGCAGCCATATGTTTTCTTGCATTCCTGGGTACTCCTACAACTAACATTCTGTTTATATAATATTCCTGAAACATAAAAGCTGAAATAAATCCAGCATGTGAAAATTAATAACAAGTCATTTCTCTTATGATCAGTGCAGAGGAAGCTGTCGTAAGTGTTAAGGTATTCAGACAGCTGATTTTTGTACATCAGCTCTCAAGCAAGGTATGTGGTTTACAGAGAGCGAGTGCTTAAGGTTATGTAGTCTATGAGCACATGAAGTAAGAGGCAGTTGAGGATGGTGGATACCATGGCAGCGAGAAAAAAGTTTACGAAGTTCATTTCCTAAGTGCTTCTTCTCAGCACTTTGCATTTTCAAATTGCAGTGTAAACATTTGATTCTCTCTGCACCCTGGTTTAAAGTTGTTGAAATGAAGAGTTCTTTGCTGTGCAGGAAGCCAAGAGCAGATCTGAGATTAAAACATGAAAGTGTCTGGTTCCTGGCCTCAAGCTTAAGTCCTTTAAGAGGTTTCACATGCACAAGAAGTGTATTGTCTTATTCTTGTCAAAGCACAAGTTCTTCTCAAACTTTCGGAAGAAAAGCATTGCTAGTCTTTTTAAAAAGGTGCTAAATCTTCTCTGCTCCTGCAAGGCTCAGTGAGAATCATAGAATCATAGAATAATTAAGGGTGGAAAAGACCTCTTAGATCATCGAATCCATTAATACTCCATGTAGCAATGTGTCTTTGGCAAGTAAGGACCTCCAAACAAGCAAAAACCTAGTAATGGATTGAGGCATCGACTATAAAAGACTTGCATTTGGAGCAGGAGGAGTCAGTATGTGAGGAAACCCCTCCATATGCTGTTTTCTGATATCAGGGTTTGGCTGAGGTTTGAAAGCCCATTTTTGTCACTCTGCTCATCTGTCTATCTGTGTGGATCTTCTCTATTGTACTAATTTCTCAGCCCATTGTTCACCATAAAAGTGTCCATGCTTTCTGCAGGGATCTTTTTTATCATAGCAAGGTGATGACGTAGATCCTAGATGTCCTAGATGTCCTCAAAGCGTGACAAACTTTCAGTGATTTCGGGATTTGCTGTGGGTCCAGAAAACTTTTTCAAAAAAGGCTCATAGACTACGTGGCATGAGGAATGCACTTCTTGGCCATGTCTCTAAAGGCAAAGGTGATTTGCTGACTATAGAGAAGGATCGCCAAGATACCACTTAAGGGGTTCAAGGTTGTTCTGTAATTAGAGAACTACCCAAATCCCGCAAACAAGGGATTTGCCAGATTCTATACTTTAATTAGGCTGGGTTTTCTTCAGCATCTGAAACATGTAGTTTCCGCTACTTGCATCACAATTCCTCCCTTTACAGAAGGCCCAGATCTTCACTGCAACCATTAGCAGCAAATATATGATTTCAAAATTGAAATGAGGTCTGCAGACATTTCAGCCCATTATTAAGGGATATTTGGTTCGTTTTCCAGTTCTCCTTTAACTCACCTATACTGATCTCCAGATAATTTGTCCCTCTGGTTACCTTGATCTCCAGATAGCAATTTCAAACTGGTGTCCATTTTTCCTCTGCAGATAAAAACAGGGTTAGCAGGCACCTGGGAGACACTTACTGTACACAACCAAGCAAGAGCACACGAAACACGGTGGCAGAGAGACAATGAGCAAAGAAACTTCTCCGGTAGAGTACTCTCTCACGAGCCCCTGCTTTCTCCCGAGATGTCTAGACTATTCCCTAACTTGACATAATCTGTTCCATAGCCTGTGTTATGGGGTAGCCAGGAGCTATCCCTGGCCAGGACTCCCATCTGGCCTTTGAGGCGAGGAATTCACATTGCGTGGTTCCCTTTATCAGCTGCGTGCAAACTCTGCGCTGTCTCGTAGCCCCCAAAATTTCCTTCACCTGTCTCTTTTATTTCTCTTTGTCTCTCAGTGCCGTTCATATTTCGTTCCAAATGATAAAGTACTTGGCCAGGAAGGCTTTTTATTTATGGAATACCACAGGGATTTTTGTCAGCATTCCCCGTCTATAGAAGTTACACTTTTATATGGGCAGAGGAAATTTAACTATGGCACTGGAAATAATAACTCCAGCGACATAAAAAAGATGTTCTTTATTATCTTCACCGTCCTTGCAGCAGATGCAGGCACTGGGTTCAAAGTCATGCCAAGGTTAAAGATCCTGTGTACAGGCTCAGGGAATTGTTGGTGGAGTATGTTTTAGTTCCATAACTGTGATGGGCCGGATCAACAGCGGTCTGTGCAGAACGTTTTTTCCATATGACTAGGAAGTCAGGAGTTGACAAATTTCCTCAGTGTTTATAATTAAAACCCAGAAGAAGATATTAAACAGTCACTGGTTTCTATGTTGTGGTCAATATTAAGATTTATTGACTTGAGAACCAATATTGACTGAGGGGAAACTAAGCTTAATTTTTTCCCCTAAGGCCTACCAAGTCTGGCTGCTGACTGAAAACAGAAGGTTGCATGGTATTGACATCCAGTGGCAATCTTTTACAAGGGTAGAATTTGTTTCTTTGACTTTCAGAATGACTCCGAAATTTGTTGTACTCTTTCTTACAATGCTTTACAGAAATTAGCATGAAGAAGTTGCTTTGAGGAGCCTTTTAATTGTGGATATGTCCTGTAGGCATATGATTGTTTGGGTTATGTAGCCTGCATTAAAGTGCAGGGTTGGTAACCTAAGGGAAGGAGCGTTCTGTGTTGTGTGGGTACAATATGAACAGCAGCAACAGGAGCTTCTTCCAGGGTCCTACTGTTACATTTCCATCTTGAGTGTGACCGCATAGCCTGCTGACATCAACAATTGGTATCATCCCTGTATCTCTCCAGCCCTTGTCTGTCTCAGAATGGCTGCAGACAGTCCAATGACTTCTGTGCCATGTGCTGCTCCTTCCTGGGGAGCAAGAAAATGCAGCTGAACTCATTCCAGATCATCAGTGCTCTTGCTTTTGTGTTCAAAGTTTTATCGTTTAAAAACATCAGGTGCCTGAAAGAAGGGAGTTTGAGCCAGGAAAGTCAGAGATCAGAGCCTGATCTCATAAACCAACGCATTACGTGACTATCACTCCCACATAGACAGCATATGTATTTTTGCCTGCTTCTGCCTGTTGCCTGAATTATACACATTGCTAAGGGGCCGAACACTGCTATTTTTTTAACAGTCTCTATGAAATTAATCTCTTGCAGATGCTGGCTCGAGGCTGGCAGCATCCTTCATTTTCAAGCTGAAGGTACTAATAAAATTCTTAAGTCTGCTTTCCGTCCAGATATGAGAGCCTTCCAGTTTGACATGAGCCGACCCTTCGATTCATCTTTTGTCACTGGCAAGAGTGGGGCTAGTTCAGCTCTCACGGCTTTAGACAGAATTGCGTTTCACAAAGTAGCCTGATGAACCACTCAACAGTTAGACCCAAAGAAGAAGTTTACCCAGGAGTTTTTGACGCCTCCGTTTCTCAGCAACTTAGGGCCTGTCAGATTACAGTCAGATCCAGTTCAGGGTTTTTCGTGGCTCAGCAGAAGGATTGTGTTGTGAGCGGAGTGTGGAACGACCAAGAGAGGCTTTCTATGCTTGTATACAAAGGAAACAGAAACAATTTTTGTAATGTTAAGTGTTAACTGCAAGAAACCCAACTTTATCTGAAGAGTAACGGTATTTCTGAAAAGCTGGCGAAGAGACCTGTGGTTTAGTTTCCAAGGCTTGTATTGGTTTTGTCCTCTTCTCTTGTAGCATTGACAGCATGCTTTGAATGGGAATGTTCTGCAGGTGCAGCGGTGCCTCACTTGTCCCTTTTGGCTCAGGAAAATACATTATGTCCTGGTAGCTAGTGCCTCCAGAAAATGGTAATAACTTCTTACAGAGTCTACCAGAAGCTGGTTGCCTCGACGTTAAACATTTTTAGTATTCCCTTATATATCTTGTAAACATGACTGCCGTCACTGTCTTTCTGTGCAGTAATCCAAGCAAAAGTGTGAAAGGAAACCTGTTTTTTTTTAAAGTTGACCCTTTGCTTTCCCTGTTTGTGGTACAGGTGTGACAGTGATGGAGGAACACGTTTATGGGTCTGTGGGCCTGCTGGAAATAAAAGATCCCTCCCAGGGCTGTTCACGAAGTGAATCATTAGCCTGACTGTGACGATAAATACCACCACAGAGAACATACGAGGATTTATCCAAAGGTCATATTCACCCAGAAGGTTTCTCTGCTGTAAGAAGCTTGCAGCTGTGTTAAGATTAAAGAGTGTCAGAGGACCATAATGTGTGTGATTTTTTTCACTCTGAGTAAAATATGAGCTCTTTGTCTAACAGCCCCAGCTGAGGGATGCTAGTGTCAGGCTGCCTTGGGGCTGTCGTATATATTTCCAGTGGGTTTTTAGTGTTCAGGAATAATCTCCTCTTTGATGCGTTTCTCTGACACATCCTAAGCTCCCGTGATGCCCAGGAGGAGATCTTCCTCCCGCTATTCTGAGAACTTTGATAGTCACTCAGAGAAGGAAAGCATAATGGGAACAACTCCAACAAATGACTCAGGTCAAAGTCGTGTCCTAAAAATGGAAGTAGCCCAAGTGGATCACTCACCTCCTCACTTGAATGTGCTTGACGTGGTGGGTCAGGCTGTGATAAGCATTTTATCTGCAGCAACAGGCAGGTTCTTGGGTGAATCATCACTGATGGGCTTCAGTAAAAACTCGTGTGAGTTTTTATGCACCCATGTAAGGACATGGTCACGCGGTTCAGCGTGTGGCACAATCTCTATGACTATTCTCATTAACCTGCTTCTCCTTTCATCTACTATGTTTTTAAGTCAGGAATAGTGAGTTTAATATTGATATAATTGGAGAAGCAGGAGTTTTGCTTTTAGTGGCGTAGGGTTCACTGTAGCCCCTGGTTGCGTGATGTCTCTCTTGGTCTTTTTCTAGCAGATGGCATGGGGTTTCTTCTTGCTTATTGATAGTGGACCCAGCTCTCTGAGGTCAGGCAGGGTGCCTCGGGGTTTCAGGGCCATGCGTGGACGTTCTCAATGGTGACAGTCCCCAGTAGATGCCGTGGAAAAATGCTGTGGTGGCATAGAGGGACCTGGAGTGTTGTCGTACTGAATGTTCCTCGGGAAGCAATTGTGGTTATCATTGCATCTGCAGACAGTAAACAAACTAATCTTCTGACGTTTGTGTTGCAGAAAACACCAGAGAAAAGCCATGAGAAAGTTTCATATAATTTTAATTGCCCTTTGTTGTTTCCTACCCACTAATCATTTAATTCTTTATCAGAGGGCTCCACGTTGGAGGTGCACGTGATGGATGTGAGGGAGAGATCATCTGCTGGTGTCTCCTCCTGGGTTTCCATTGTGAGTTTATTTTTCTGAAAACACTCAGTGGCATGTTTTTACTCTGTATTTTAGAGAAGCTTCAAGTGATCACCTAGTGAGAAGTGGACCCTACTGGGGACTACGCAACAGATAATAGGCAAATATTTTGACAGCCCAGCAAGAACTTGTTAGCAGATTATGTATTTACAACCAGTGGGACTAGAAGGGACCTTCAGACTGACAGCTCTCTCAGCAGTGTAGCCATGCTGGTTGTTTGGATCATCTCTGAACCTGCTTTCTGTCTCTGTGAGTCCACGTGGTTCTTACGTTGGCTTGATCTAGAGAGTCACATAAATGATTGCATGTTGCTGTAAGAGGTGCACTTCCAAGTGCGATAGCCTTCGAATATGGAAAGCTGCCATGAAACACAACATGAGGAGAGAGGAAAACACCTGGGGCTGAACTGGTGTCATGTTTCTGTTTTACTTCCGAAAAAACCTAAGACTATGTCCAAATTGCGCAAGATAAAATACCTTAAATCTGTTGTCTTAGCTTGTGTGGAGCTCCTAGAGGACCTTAGTCAAAGCAGAGCACACAACTTTTGGCAGAAAACGCAGAGATTTTTCATTGTGGTTTTTTTTTCCCTTGTTTAATACAAAGGTGATCCAGTCCTAATGAAGGAGAGCAGTAATCACTTTAGGCTAATATTTCTCTGTGTTTTTATGACACCAAATAGAAAACCTGCAAGCACTGCAGCAATATACTCAGCTGTAGCCCGGTTAGACACAGGAGAAGACCAGAGTCCCATTGCAAGGAAGGGTGATGCCTTTTCTTCAGGTGCCCAAGGGCTTTCTTTTTTCAATCTCCAGAGTTTTTTAGTAAGCATAAAATTTTTTGATACCGTCAGGAGGTGCCTCGTGTTCTGGAGCTGTGTGAATGAGAGATGTGAGGCTTTGTCCCATCTCTGCCCTCTTTCACATATGAACCAGTCCAGGGATACCTCAGTTATAGTCTTAATATGTGAATATTAAGACTATAGCCTCCACTTTCAGAGAGAACCCTCTAAATGATTGTCAGGTGCCTCTGAAGAGTCCACCAACCTTATGGTGCAGGTGGATTATCAGCTGTGTAGAGCGTGGGCAGCTATTTAAACCACTTCCACGCTCATCAGTGCAGAGTTTTGTGGATGCACACGTTGTACCAAAGGCTGAATGCGTCTGCCTGAACCATCCGGGCAAAAAGTACTTGAAACTTTGTTCTGCACCTCTCTTATACATCCACCTTTCCTTTCTGTGTCTCTCTGGTACTCTAGCTCTGTTGATGCATGCTTGCAAAAGAAAAACTTAACAAAATCTCTCTTTAGAAAGAGATTTTGAAGCAGTGACCTTCTTCTGAACTGTACGTCATGGTTTCCGTTGGCCGTCATGCTTGGAGCAGTTGGAAGTTTCCTGGCGGCTTATCCATTGGCTCAACACTGGGGTTTTCACTTTGTCTTCATTGCCCAGTTAGTGGGCAGGGAGCAGAAATGTGCCTGTGGAGGGGCTTGCTCTGCTGGGTTTGGGTCTCCAGTGAACCCAACAGTTTCACTAACGTCGGTGTTCTCTGTTGAGCTTATGGCAGCGCCACTGAGGAGGGTATTTTATGGAAGACAAGTTGGAGAGGCAGGCTGTAGTGGTTAGTTTTGGCACTTTTTTCAGTTTGATGACTGAGACGCTGAGGTTAGCACCAGATTTCTGAGTCCCTATGAGCTGGGCAGAGAGTCCAGTGCTGTGGGGAGCAGCTGAGTGCTTGACCTGCAACTCACAAGTGAAAGGTGTTTGCTACTTAGCTGATCTCTGGTGCCTGTATTTTCTGACTCACACACTGTGTGATTCTTGTGATGGTTGGAAACAGCCATAAAAGTGGATTTAGGATGAAAAGGTTAATTTCTGCCATGTGGTCTTTGAGAGTGCCGTGGGTTTTCCTACATAGGTTTCTGGGAAGAGGGCTGCTCCAGGGGCCAGAGGTGTTTGCTTCATGTCATAGGAATTTGCACTCCAACCAGAGCATGAAGCAGTTGGAAGTTCCCTGGAGATGAGACCGTGAGTGTGACCAACGATGCATATGGGACATCATCTAAATGGAGAATTTATTTTGGCTGTCGCTGTGTAAATGGTTGTCTTTACAGTGATTGTCCCTTCATGGTACACTACGTGCGGAGAGTGAGGACCACATGTTCCTGGTTGTTTCTGGCTTCAGGGAATGCTCTTGGTACAAGCCCGTGGCAGGGCAATTTCTGCAGCTCTCCTCCGCTTCACACCAGCTCAGGGTCAGAGCTTAATGGCACAGTTCTCATCTGTCTCACTGCAGGTGAGATGGTTTGCTTGAGGCCACCCCAGGAAGTAGTACGTGCAGGTTCACGTGTCTATTCAGGATTAAGAGAGAAGTGTGGTTTAAGCCTTTTAAAAGATTTTAAGCCCAGAGCGATGCGCAACTGCGCGCAGACAATCATAAGGCCAGTGACTTCTGCTGCGTAAATTAGAGCTATTTAATTCAGTAATGCAATAATAGTAACAATATTTATAAATAATTAGGAAAGAAGTGTTGCTCCTAGTCTAGTTCTTCTTTTCAGCCTTTAACCTGGCATTTCTTTGTTTGTTTCATGAATGGAAAACCATCTCTGGGTCACTTCATGGCACAGAAAACAGGAAAAAGAAAATAGGTGCTGGGATTGTCATCATGACCGATGGAGCCTGGTCAGCTTAACAGATTTTTCACCAAAGTTGCTGGAATACTGCTGCTGTTCTATTTCAGATTATAGCATGGGACAGCACTTGTTTCTTCTGTTGTCAAGACAAACTGTCCATTTTGAATGTCACCCCTCATGACCCTATTTTTGACCTGGATAGCTCAGGCCTGATTAATCTCAAACAATACGGCCAAGACCTTGGGCCAGGAGAGCGTACGCCTAGAAAATCTGGTAAATGCCAGACAAGTAATATGATAATAGCGAGGAGGCAAGGGCATCTTCCACCTCTGCCCACATCCCCTGCTGCTTTTGGAAGTCAGATGCATCAGACTGTGCTCTGCACTTGCTTTTGCAGAGGGCTGGGATTTGGAAAGAGCAGATCACACGTCTGCGGTGCTCCAGGCAGCATCGGAGGAAGCCTTAGGAAGCACGCGTGTCCCAGAAACATGATTTATACATCGCTCTGTGGTCACAGGGTGTGAGCTGTACATTTTGTTCATCCTCAGGAATGCACTGGAAGTAAAACCAGAAAATAAGAGGGAGACTCTGCCTGCCACGCAGAGATGGTCTGAGGTGTAGGCTCAGGATGAAGCACCTTGCGAGGCAGAGAGATGGGGAGGATGGCAGATGGAGTCAGAGCCAGCTCTGCCATTCTCCCCCTGCTGAAGACATGACTTGTGTGTTACGTGGGACAAATCGCTTCCCAAATTGTCACCATACCCCTCCTTCCCCATAACTGGGTGCCTAAGGGGAAGGTAGAGGTTCCTTGGTTGAATCTACCCATTGCCTTGAACTTGCAAAGAACAAACTTGAGACTCAGCATCATTTCACGCTTCCATCCCCACAGATGTGAGATCTGCCCATCGATGCAAATAATTTAACAACTACCTCTGCTTTGAATCGAGCCCGGGGCTGGAAGCTGTTTGCATTCGGCGAGCAGTATGCAAGCTGCATTAAACGTGATGATGACTTCCCTCTGTTATTAGACATTTACGTAAATAGTCGGCAGCAAAGTGGTATCCTCAGCAGAAGCTGTGTAAAGATGCTGGAGTCTTTCGCCACCTGTACAGCAGGATCATTGTCAATACTCTGTGGAAATACATTGCTTTGCTTCATTTCTTGTTAAATAGGAGATGTCAGTGCCAGCGCTGTCACCCTGCCAGTGTTTTGTAAATACAAAACTTCATGTTTTTTGCGAGTTAAAAAGCACACAAGCTGCACAAGCTTAGCAGGAAACTTACAGGGAAGGAACAGCATTTCAAGCTCCTTTGACTTTAAAAATATTGACTGTATTAACACATGAGTGTAGTTATGCTTTGAGGCCGTAAATATTTGTTACAGTGCATTCGCTTGTACTATGCATCCACTTTCAAGGCTTCAAATTACCCATGTACTTGTGCGTGAAATGGAGTATGAAGATGGAACATGGGAAAATTAAAGGCTTCTGAGGCTTGCCTGCTCATCTCAGGCAGTCAGGGCTTCTTGTTATCATTGCAGCTTCCGATTGGCATAAACCCACCAAGCGATAGGTTGGCTATTACCCTCATGGAGATCATGCTGCAAAACAGCAATGTGTTTCTGGGTGACCTGCTTCTGCCCCGCCTTGCAGTTTGCAATCTTTGGAGCACACCAACAATGCATTTCTGATGTTCTCAGGTTTTGGATTGTATTTGAATACGAAGAGAAGGGAGAAGAGCACTTCCTGAGGTGGAAAGGGGCAACTGAGGCTAGAAAGGGGCGGGAGAGCTCCTTTGTCTGACAAAAGCTGTCAAGGCCTGAGATTAGTCAACTGTGAGACCACCACAGCTCCTTGACGAGCCTCCCAAACCAACCGACCAGCTGCCTAGCTGAAAGATGCTTTGACCCCAGCTCCTTGGTGTTGCTAGGTCAAGTTGCTCCACAGCTGGGCAGCAAGGGACTGAGTCCAGACACTGAATCCAGGCTCATGAGTTTCCATGTGTTCACAACAGAGGTTCAACCTTGCTGCCCTTCACATCTCTTCTTGTTCCTCTTGCTACCATATTTCTAAAATGGCAGGGGTTCAAAGGAGAGTTGGGAAAAGTCATGGTTTTCATGTGATTTCTGAAGATGGTTACAAGACCAGATGTGGGAGCATTAGGGGGAACAATCTCATAATTTGTCACTGGTGAGACTCTGATTGTATGTGATATTATTCCACTGCTGAAAATAAACATAATGTATTGCTGCAGAGCCAAATTTGGGCCTAGGAAAGTTGGGTAGAGATCCTCGCCTGGGGCTCTCTGTGAATCTCCGCTCTTTCTAGCGAAACTGGACTGATTTATGGTTGTGTCTGGAAACAAGAGTGGCCCAACGTGGATCCAGATCCAGAGGCAAATGTCCTTAAAATTGAGTGTTCCATTGTGCGTATGTGTGAATATGTGTATGGGGGATGGAGAATGAGTTTAGTTTGTTACTAAATTGGAACAGATGTCGAATCTGGAATTGGAGAGTTTGGTTCTTCTCCTTGTGTTGTGGAAACAATGCAATGCTATCGTTTCAGCTGGCAAGTTGGAACTGGTGTGCGGCTTAGGTCTCAGCTTTGTTACCCTCTGAGGTTTACCTGACCCGAAACACAAAGTACAATTCAAATGTACCGATCTCAGAAAATCAAAGTGGAAATAGATGGTGGTAACAAATGTTGATAGTCTATGGATGGAAACCTTTAAAAGTCCCTCGCACTTTACTACCGTTGTTCTAAGTGGGTCAGGCTGTGAGGGCAGCTCAAGATCATGTACAAGAAGTGGGTGAACTGCTTATCCTACGTGTGATAGAACTAAAAATGAGATTTTTGGTATTTTATTTTGAAGACTTAATCCTCCTATTCACTATTTGAAATATGGCGAAGGAAAATCCTATATGAAACAAACGGACAAAACCAGCATACAAGAGGGAGACTAATGAACGTACATGCTGAAAGGGAACATTTTATTCTCTCCAAGTAATTCATGCCATTTTATGGTTTATTTAAAATGAAGTAGTCAGTCCTGGCGGGATAGTGAGCAACTTGGCACATGTGTTCAGTTGCATCCACGGAGAAAAGAAACAGCTCTTTCTGGAGAAAAGTCAGTATGAGAGTGTGAGAGAACTTTTTCAGAGCTGGTCGTGTAGCGTGAGACGTCAGAAGCAGCTGGTGCTGGCCAACCATACCTGGCATTACAGACAAACAGAATTTTACCCTGGCCTTCAACAGGGACGGAGTTATACCAACACCAAGTGTTTCTGGAAAATCTTAACCATGAAAGAACCTTCTTTTCTCAAGCCAGGCTGTGTCCTCCTGTAACCAGCTTTTCGGAAGAAGGGAGAAACTGGTCTGAGGTTAACCACCACTTGCCCAGCTGGGACCAGCTCAGAGATGGTGAATGCAGAAATTCTTAAAATATACTTCTTAGCCAAAGCTGGAACTATTTGCTTAATATCCAAACACCCTTAACAATGTCTTAGAAATGCAATTAGTCATTTCCAAGTCTTAACTACTCTTTTGATTTAACCATAACATCAAAAAGCCTTACTCGTAAGTTGGGATCCTAGGGTGCTGGTGTCAAGCGCGGATCAGAATCTCATTGCTGCCTTCAGAAAGTTTTAAGTTTTAAAGATCTATGTTTGTCTAGCTTTGAAGAGATCAGGACAGTCTGTCCCATGCAGCGTTATACATTGTTCTGCCCGTGCTGAGCTTCATTTGATAAAGAACCAGCCTGCTTTGCTGCTACAGCTTCCCTGTCGAGCTGCTTCCTCCACTAACGTTTCAACGGGATTGAAAAGTGGGTGTATTAAGAATCAGAGAGAGGAAATCCTAATGGGGTGTCTGTAATATGTCCTATCTTCAAGTGTCATGTTCTCCAGCCTTTCTCCTTGCTCTTGAGAAACGTAATGTCAGATCTCACTAACTCTGTCGATTCAAGTCAGAACGCTGCTTACACGGAGCACCCCGTGGGGTTGAAAGCGCGCACAGCGAGAAGTTTGTTTTAGGACTTACTAGATGGCACGCTGCCTTGGAAGGCAGCGCTGTAGTATAAGCATCAGGATGCCTTATGAAAACAGATCTGAAGGAGTACAAAGGAAAGCTGTTTGTAACACACAGCAATAGGTTTTATTGAGCATACACGACCAAGAAAGGTATTTTTCTGTACTTCTGAGCACATCTGTAGACGCTCCTACAAGTATATACCCAAGGAAGTTCTCTCTTCCCGAAGTGAAATAAAGACCAAAGAGTAACAGAAGGTAGGCATAAAAATTAACGTGACGGTTTGCATAAAAAGTTAAAGGGGGGGTGTGTGTTCTGACCACCTCAAGTCTTCCTGCACTTTAACTCAAGTACAGCCTTTTTTGTCTCTTCCTATCATGAAAATTGTACAATGTTTCTGTGAGATGATGAACAGGTGTTACTTTTCATTCTGGCAGCAACAGCGTTTTGGTGCAGGATGAAATAATCCTACCATTAAATAAGAAGCTCACAGTGGTGTTGTGAAGCTTAATTTGTTTGGAAAATGCTTTGCAGTATTCAGATGAAAGGCACTTTGGATATTCAAAGTATTATTACTGCACAGCTGGTGGTCTACATGCTGCAGATGTTTCTTCTATGCTGTTGCATGGTTACTTAAGTGGCTTCTTAGTGCAGATGTTCACGAGTGAGCATGCACAACCTCCTCTGCCTAGGTTTTTTGACACGGATTTTATTGCTGCTTGACTTTTGATCTTGAAAAGAATATTCCCCCTCCGGTGAGGCTGGGGTTTTCTCCCCCCCTCTTTTTTTCAAGGCTACTAGGTGCTATGTGAGTGTGTGACTACATCCCTGCTGGTTCAGCCTGCATCACGAATGACAGCATCTGCAGATATTTACTGTGGGCCTTTCTCTTTAGCCTCCATTTCCTTCTGTGGCTTTTACTCGTTCCCACAGTGCTTGACTCAGGAGACTCTGTCTCTTCTGTAAATACTCCATCACCATCACTCTCTTCATGCAGACGTGATGATTCCCTTTGTACTCTTTGCCCAGATGGAATCAAGAACTCTTGATTCTTTCTTTCGATGGCTGCTGCTGCTGTTAAATAAAGGGACCCCTAAGAACTACTGGCCTTGCCATTCCCAATAATATAATCTCTGTGAGAAGATTTCAAGATAAGGTGAAATTCTGATTTCTGCATGTATGGCGCTATTCTTCCTTTGTAAGTGGAGAGAGGTGAGGTCTGACTGCAGCTGACATCCACGTGGAGTGTGCTGAACGTGCGCAAACCTCCACGGAGGTGCTATATGACTTCATCAGCCTATTTTTGGCAAGAGAACTAATGTTAAAAATTGAAGTTCCTCTTGTTTTGCCGTAATTCCAGCAAACAGCCAGATACCTAATGTAAGACGAGGGCAACTGAGCAAACAAGACTTTTCTCTAACCTGAAATGCAAAGCACAGGCTATTGCTTTACTGACCTAGGAATAGAAAAGGAGCAACTCTCTAATATACACATACAGGAAGAGGGAAGTACAACAGAATGGTACCAGTTCTGGTTAACATAGGTTTTGTTTACAAGATTCACATAGAAGACAGACAGAATTTCGTACAAATATACTGGAGTCTTTTTTCTGAAGTATTTTGAAGAACAGATCTCTCTTGACAACATGTTGAAGAGCCACCGTCTTGCAACTCGGAGAAATGAAGTCCTGGCCAGATATCTCAGAGACTGTGAGAAAGCAGAACCCTACAGCTGACTGCATCCAGGCTAATAACTTCAGAAAGCAAAGAGAAATCACATCACTTTTTTGTAGCAATGTCTGCAGAATTCATCACGAATCAAAGCACAAGGCTCAATCTTTACCCAGGCAAGTTTGAGCTGAAGGTGAGGCACCTTGAGAAGACTACACATACCGTGAGGTGAATTACACCCTAAAGACTTGATCATTTCCCCTGATTTTTAAATGTGTAACACTTTGCCAGTGCTCATGAAATCTTCTAAATGGCATCTCTGGACACCATAGCTACTTTTAATATGCAGAACTGATACAGCTTATGCAGATATATAGAAGTTTTTCACACTCCTGTGATCCTGCTGAAGTGTCTTATCCTTTCTTTGGGTTCATCTTGGGAGACATAGCTTCATTCTGCCTCCTTAAAGTCTCTGAACTGTAATAATTGCTACAGATACGCATAACAGGATTTACTCCACCTTACATCCCCACTGTTGCTTGCTCCAAGGGGACAGATTTGTGGTACTGCCACTTGTCCAGATCCCCATCTCTTTTTTTCTCCTGGACTGCTGGTACTGCAGTTATTCATCTTCTTTCAGTGCTGCTATTTCTAATATTCATGTGCCCTGCATGACTGGAGTGGGAGAGGGAGCAGGGAGGGAAGGAAGGGCGAGCTTCTGATGTTCTCCCATTACTCAGTTCTTCTCCCCTGATTCATGACCAATACCTCCTCCCCTCTCCTGATATATTCCTTTGCTCATTCTGCTTTGGTATCTCAGATGAAATCTAATCATCACATGGGTAACATTTGGATGCGTATCATATCGTTCATTATGATGAATATCGTTCCTTTGTAATTTATTAATTGCCTGGTACCAGAAGTTTCTTTTGCACATGATAAAAATTACGTTAAATCACTGGCCCTAGAATAGTGTCTGAAAATCAATCAGGAGGGGCTTTTACTCCTGACACTTTGGCTTGAGCTTGAAACATTTCATACAGTAGCGCTGCTAGGAATAAGCTGGGTTTCCTTACTAACGTAATAAAACACAGACCATCGTAAGGGCATGAGGGAGTTGCATTCCAAAACTTGCACTGCGAGCAATCAGAGTTTAACGGAAAACTTTGAAAATATTCTATTAAAACCCAATTTTCCTCCAATATATCATATATTCTTGTTTTACGCTTTTCCTCCTCCCTCCTTTTTTTCCTTACTGGCACAAAAACAGGGTCTTTGTTTTGACAGAGCTTAATCCGCTCATGCTTTCGTACGGGCCCTCGGGCTCCCCACCTGCGGAAAGATCCATGAGAGCAGAAAAACTGTGGAGCGGGTGCCACACGCTCACCTCAAAGGGAAGAAATCAGCTGCCTCCCAGAGGTATGGACTTGTAAACATTGTGGTTCCCGAGGACCCATGGAGAACATGAACTATGAATCCTGCATAACCTCCAGCAACAGCTTTCCCTTCCGTATTGCCTTCTGGGATTTCCCTCTCCCGTCAGCTGGGCTTCTTCAGGAGACGTGCTGCATGGGCTGCTTTGCCGCAGCTGTGCCGCCTGCCTCTTCCCCGAGACTGAAAGGCACACTCAGCGCTGACAATCCCCACCCGCAAAACTTCTCTGGTGAGAATGGTTTAAAGTAGCTTGTGACCACTGCCAAGTTTGACAGCAAGCTTCATAACAAACTGGTACAGCTCCGAGATCTCTCCGCTGCTTCTGTAGGGAAGCCGGGGAAGATTTTACGGAGTGAAAAGTGATGGAGAGAGAAGGAGCGGCTTTGTGGCTCCAGCAGGCAGCACACTCGAGGTGGTTGACATTGGGCACTGGTCTGCTCCGTAGAGTGTCTACCCAGCCAACAAAAAGCGGTAGAGTCAAATTCAGATGTTTAGGATTTTGTATACAAGTCGAAGCCCAGAATTTATCTTAACATCTTTGCTATTGGGCTTCACCCACGGATGAGGAGGAAAATAACTTGTGATTGTGACTGTTCTATGACAGAGAAGGTTTGCTCATGCTCCTGGCCGGCATTTCCCTTTCAAGATTGCTGATTCACATTAGAGCTGTCTTTGTATCGAGCCAAGTAGATGACTGTGCCCAAACCAACACGCTGAAAGGTGTGTCGTGAAGGAGAACAAACCTTGGCTCTGCCTGCTCATCTCATCTCATCCCACCTCACCCAGAATTAGATCACTCTTGACTTCTTAACATCCATGTGCCTTCCTGTGGCTCCCAGGCCAGGCTGCTACATCGTGGAGTCACTGTGTCTAGTACAGCAAATTTTAATTCATAGTCTTTTGATTCAGGAAGCTTGAATTTAATGTTGAGTTGTATCCTGAAAGTGTCTGGATCCTTCAAAACCTTGAAATAGAGAAGTGCAAAAAAAAAAAAAAAAAAGACTGATGACAGTTCTGAATCTTGGCTCCTGTGTTGTCAGCAGGAAAATCCCCATCCTTTTTCCTGAGCCAGCGTTTCATCTGTTGTATTTCCAGGTTCTGTACGGTGTTTTGCAGCTGAGATCTTGCACTCAGGAGGGTTGAAGAACCGTGGTAATACATGGTAATGCAGAGCATCTCCTATCCAAAGCTTTCTGCTGGCTAAGTCAGATTGACCAGAGACGAGAAACCAAATCTCCGTCTCCTGGCTGAGTCCTCTATCACTATCAAACTTTTAGCCTCACCCTGGTCTGTTGAATGTTGAGTGGGACCCTGACAGCACTGCTGCTGTTTCAAGGCAGCCCTCCTCGGTGGGCAGGAGGACCTCACTGATGAGGTAACGCTCATGCAGAGCAAAAGCAGAGGTGCCTGAGGAAATGTGAAGTCAGGAGCTAGGCATCCAGCACGAAAAGGTCAACCTCGCTGGAGTCAAGACAACCAAGCCAGGACCGCAGTTTGGCATTGGGGTGTTTGCGTCCTGCCTAAATCATTCTTTTTGTGCCTGTGTCTTTGTACGGGTCTGGGCCAGGACCACACAGGAAGCCATAAATCCAGGAACAGAGTGGGGGTTTTAAAAAAATTTTCAATTCAGGTAAGTTGGTTTTTACGCCACTTCTTGCAAATCCTATTTTCAGCATTTATCTTTGATGAAGAGCAAAGAGGGAGACCTCTGCGATGAAACGCGCGGTGAACGTGTGACAGGCAGAGAGGTGGCACACTCTGTGAGTCTGACTTTGGAGAAACGAGATTTTGGCTCTTGCTTTGTAAAGGGAGCAAGACGAGGAGGAAAATTGGTCTCTAAGTAGCGGTCTTCCGTTTGCGCTTTCCCTTGCTCTCTTTCTTTCATAGCCCGTTTGGAGGCAGTAACTTTTTAAATGCTCTGCAGCCACCTAGAGGAAAAATATGCTCGGTTGAAGTTAGTTTTATATGGGTTAAGCCAGGGAGCAGGCTGTGCAGAGTTTAAGAATGTGAGTTTCTAAACTAACCAGCCTGTTTATTATTATATCAGGAGACCTCCGTGGAAATATATACAGCGAATCATCATCAAAAGCTGAAGATAGCTTCAGTTTATGTTTACACTTCGGAAGTATTTCCTGCTTCGTGTTCTCATTGTGCTTGTTATTGGAGATGACATATTTTTATGACAGATAGCGTCGCAGGGCCACAATATATTCTGTCGGTAGACAGGAGACGATCTGTTTTGAATTTTTATTTTAGCAGATTTAAATCTCATGTTATTTTATATGTCTTTCTCATGACTATGGCAATATGCTGTTGGTGTATCTACATGGTTTATATTTCTGTGGGGCCGTGACTTCAAAGGCTCTCAATAATTTTTGAGGTTCTATCTAGGATGTTTATAAGCTCCTGCAAGACCTCTGGCTTTTCTCAGATGAGGACTGTCACACAGAATACACTAATGGGCTCTCTATCTACTAGAGTGAAAGTTGATGCAGTCGTATTGCATTCATTCAGTCTATGCCATATTCATGTGCACAGCATGAATCATCATAACAAAGTTTAACTGTTGCTGGAAAGTACCACTCAAATGTTATAAAGTCAGATATTAAAACGTGTCTGTCTTTTTGAAATTGAGTCGAAATGACTGGGTTTTCCTCTCTCCAGATAAGGTAATGACAGTTCAGGCTCCACTTGTGCCTGAAGAGCTGGAGACTGGGTGGACTCTTCCTTAAAAATCAAGTCTAGACATGGGGAAAAAGATAAAATTTTATGTCAATTACTTAATGCACAAGCCCAAAACGATGATGGATTTTCCACGGTAGCTATGCCAGAGGACACTGAAAACTCCATTACGATGGAGTGTGTCCATCGTGCAGCAAATTCATATTAGCACTGTAAGTGCTAAGCTAAGTGTGTGCATGCAGTGAATGGAAATATCGAACACTTGTGTGGATAATGAGAAGGTCCACTAAGACATCCTCCAAAAAACCTAGAGGTTTTATTTTTCCCCAGGACACTTTAAATAAATGCATGATAAGCCATATCAGATAGCATGAGATATACCACTACTAGTAAATTTTACCAGTTACGTGATGGGTATTTGCAAGTGGATGACTGTGGATATTAGTTAAGCGAAGAAATACGTATCTTCAGAAAGCAGGTTCTAGCTTTTGAACCCTCAGTGACAGGTTCCAGGTGATACTCCTAAATTTGCCTCTGTATCCTTTTGTCAGTCCAGACTTTTTATTGCAAATGACCTCTTGCTAATGAGCTTGGAAACTCAGTCAGTTCTCAGGCAGAGTTATTATGGTCCTTGTATTTCCCAGCCAGATACACAAACCGCAGATCATACAACACACAGGCAGCCAAATCCTTTTTGCAGTAACCTCACCAAAGAGGGTGGGACAAATTTTATGCACACTGCTCAAGTAAGTAAGTAAGTAAAAGAGAGCATTTTGTGATGGGCACATTTCAGTGTGGTATTGGTCTCTTGTTTGAAATGAGTTAAGAAATTTAGGCTGTCCCTTTATCCCAATAGTTCTATACACAAACTTGTGTGTAGTGTGCACAGAGAAGTGGTTTTTGGCTGTTTAACTTCAAGATATATGCTAAGTGTGAGCTCAAACTCAAACCACTTAAGCTCTCACACGTACAGATATTTATTTCAAATGCCAGGGCTTTAAAGGTTAAACTTTCTGAAAGTGAGTGGGAGTGCAAGGGGTCAGCTCTTCCAGGGCTGTGGGTGGCGTTTCCATATTCCGCTGGAGTTTCTTGGGCAAAATTCCACTCTCTCCAAAGGTGGCAAGTCAGCTGCTCAACTGTACTGTAACCTTCAGCTCTAGGAAATATTGTGAGTCATACCAGATGCTTCTTGGAGCCCAGCATGGGACCTCATTGTCTTCCTCAGTCATGGTTCAGCTATTTCCCCACGGAGGGATTTTTAGCCAACCTTTCCATTCTCAGGACCAGAAAGAACATTTAAAGCCACAGATGCCTGTACGGATCCAAGCACAAGATACAAAAAGCCTGCTTGACACATGAGTAGTAGAATTGTCATCAAGAAAGAACTAGGGGAGGTTGCTGTGCTCTTTCATTCTTTATTTGGTTCTTCCTCCTTCCCTCCTTTGAAGTATTTTTACCACTGCTACTACATATTCAGAGCGATTATAAATAGGTGTCAGGGTAGTGCTATCCTGAGAACTTTATAATTTTAGGCAGTTTTAGAAAACGTTCCAGAACATTTCATTGTTCATTTTACCATATTCTTGTGGGTAATGTTGGTGAAGGCAATGAAAAGCAATTCTGGCGCAGCATGCTCTTTATAAAAAGGTTAAAAATACACATAGAACACTCTTTTTGGCTTTATCCAAAGGCTTTTGGATAATACTTCTAGCAGCACATAGTATAGGCTTGTGGTGATGTTGTGCAGCACGGTGTGCTTTTGCAGGGGTCTACGCAGACCTTCGCTTATTCGATGTCTGGAAAATACCATTTTTTGCTTACCCTTTGTGAGGAAAGTATGGGTTCTGAGTTGTTTTGGGGGTTTTTTACAGGAGCTGGATATACAAAGAAATCAAAATTGAATTGCCGTCTGTCTCTGCTATGTTGGAAATTACCGACAATAATTGCCACTTGCATTTAAAGCATCCTTTTCCTTAGCTGACTATACTCCTCTGAATAACTGCTTTGGAAGGGTGCCTTGGCAAGGGAGGGATGGATGTGGATATCTTGTGTGATTCTGTTTAATTGCCTCCAAGTGCCCAATCTGTATCTGGAGCAGGAACAATGGCACTCAGAGCTAAATTAGGACTCTTCAATGTGAGTGTAGCGTGACTGCTGTGCTCTATACCGCTCTTGCCCTTTGGTGGAGGTGTGTATTTTATCGTTTCTGCTTGGCTCCGTGTGGCAATACAGTCCATGCTTGACTCAAAGGCGCACAAAAATCAGGGATGAGGGTGAAATCTGAACGCATGATTCAAATGCCTACTACTGCAAACTCCTCCTCTGCAATCTGCCAAAACCAACTGTGATATTTTCAAGAATTTTGGCCAATGCTCTCTTTATAGGAGTGAGATTTCCCCATGGCGAGCGTACGCCTGCAGTAGATTCGCAACTCGTTGCTCACCGAAGTTGAGCTGTGAGTTCCTTTTCTGCTCCCACATCTTTAGGGTTTTTTTCGGAGCCTGTTTAGCAGTGTGGGAGTTCTTTTACCATGGGGGAGTCGCCAGTACAAAGCTCATCTATGCTGCCCACTACTACTTCTGGCCAATTTCCTACTTAGTGGGAAAATGGGTCAGGGCACCGATGATTCGACTTGGTAATGGATGCATTTATCAGAACCCAAATTTGAGGCAATGTTGCCATTGTTGTGATGTGTGGGAAAAGCCCGGAGGAAGTGCAGATATAGTTACCTGGTCTTGGAAGAAATGATGCTTGGAAATGACTCCCTTTGCTGCATGAAACAGTCTGTTCCCCAGGCAAGTGCTTTGAACAAACACTCAGTAGATGTGAGAGCTTCTGTGTTTTCAGCAGCCTCCAGTATTACCTTCCTTGTGAGTGATTTGCTGCTTTTGTATTAATGTTAGCGAATTCTGGAGAAAGAGGGAACGATCTCCAGCCTCTGATCTCAAGCCTCAAAACCATAAGAAGTCTCCAGCCTTACATACAATGCTTCAATGCTTCGGTAAGATTAAACATGCCTATACAGACAAGAGAGAGCTTGCAATAGCAACAGCATGAGCTTTTCCATTACACATCAGAACATTGCTCATCTTCTCACCTTGAGAAATGACTTCTCCAGCTGGGACCATAAATAATGGCAACTCATTGAAACTTTGTAGGAAGAACAGCCCAAACAAACTTTCTTGCACCGACGTAACTACTGACAGAAGCCACTGGCTTTTATTTTTCCTGTAAAGGAAGAGAAAGGAGGTCTCATTTTGGATCAGGAAAAATGAATCCTGAGAGCTGCTGCTGAATTGTGAGCACTCTAGTGTGATTCTGGGAATCCAAACTGGCTGTCGTGTAGAGTATGGCTAATAACCAGTACTAAATTAGACCAAGCTTGTACTAAACCACTGATCTGACATGCCCAGTAAGTAGTTATCCCAAGAAGTCTATCTCATGGGATGGTGAGGTTGGAAATTCATCCTCCTCTCTAGGCAGATGACCGTTCAGGCTTTGGAATTTCCATGTGTACAGCTTCTCCCAGGTATAGAGGACAAAACCCTTCACCACTTGATGCCTGTTCACATAAAATGGATGTAGTGATGCACTATCTCTAATTGCTTTTGTCAAGTCTGGTGGAAAGAGAAAGGGGCTGGTGTTTGCCACCTGCGTGGAGTCACTTCTTGAAGGTACCAAAAGGTTTGAAAAATGCTCCTGTTGCAAAACATGAAGAAAAAAATATAACACAAAAAAGAAATAGTCTCTCCTAAAATAACTGGTTCTGGTTTTGGATTCATATGTACTGCAAAGAAAAAGGAACAGCTCATGTTCAGCAAGCGAACATCTGTGATTTCAATCCCGCGTGGCATGGGCTGTGCCTGTAGGTTTTGTTGCTGTCATTTTCTTCTTCTTTTTAATACTGCATGGAACGCAGGACTCTGTTCTTTGCCCATTGTGGGACTTGGAGGTTGCTGTCATTTTAATGTGAAAAGGGGCTGTTGCCGAACGAGTGTCCTCACCCAGTTTGCTTTGAAGATGCGGCAGCAGAGCGCGTAGTGTGTGTGTGTGTGTTTGTCTCCTTCAAGGGTGTGTCCTGCAGCTGCCGGATGCCTTCACTTTTCATGGATTTCCTCTTGCAACCGGTTGTGATTATACACACTCAATTAGCGCCCTGCAGGCAGCAGAGACAGCATTAAAAGGCATCAGAGGGAGACACTTGGTACAAGTTGAGGACCGCGAGGTTGGCTCTTCTCTGGTGTTTATTCGGAGCAGGGACTCCAGATAAAGTGCACCAACACAGCCAAATACTCTCTAGAAATGTGAATATAAAAGAAATGTCACTTTTTTTTTTTTGGACCAGGACATTATTGCATGTCTATATGATTCCACTGAGGGCAGAGCTAAGGATACCTGAGGTATCTTCTGTGTTTTTCTGTAGCTGGTAAAATGGGTTCATTTTACAGGTAACTTGCTCTGTGGGATTATTTCTGTGTTACTTTAATGTTGAAGTTTCTGTTATGCTTTTGCTTCATTTAAGCACGTTTTGGTCTTGGTAAAGAGTCACAATACCTTGGAAGACTCAAAGTTTCCAGTAGTTCGCAGTGTGGCAACTTGTCAGTACCACTTCATTATTGGCATAAGTCCAAGATGTTATTAAAAGAGTGTTTTTCTCTTGTCCAGTCAGATTAGAGTACAGATAAAGCCTCTGCATGTGTGCGGTTAGTGTCACCGAATCTATTTATCAGATTCAAAGGAGGAACAAATGGGAAGCAGAATGTGGGGTAGCAGATAAAAATTTATGAAATGTATTAATCACTGTAGAGGGTAAAAAAAAACAAAAACGAAACGAAAGCTGTGGGCATACCAAAGATTGTTGCAAGGGGAAAGGATTAAGGCAGCACGCATGAGTCGTTTTTTAGATTTACCTAGTGAAGCATCCCGTAATAGCCCTCTAATATAACAATAACTGTGAGAAATGTAATTAAATGCAAGAAGTAAACACATTCAGAATAAAATACAGATGCAAAGACAAAGCTTGCCCATGAGCCATCGGCAGCCAGCCCCCAGAGAATGGACGTGTTTTGCTTCCACGTCCTTTCCAAAAACTGCTCTTTGACTGTCATAGTGGCTATCGAACGCATCACGTACCTGCTCCCCGTTGATTTCAGAAGCCGTAGAAAAAGACCCCTCTCCCCCGACTGCCAACCCATCTAACAACCGCAATTAATATTAATGCATTAAACTTCCTGGCAAGGAATTTCATTAGGAATAAAAAACAAAACAAAAAAAAAGGGGAAGACTTTATTTTGATTGACTAGGCTTGGGAGCTCTGGGGATAGTTTTCTTCCCTCTCGTTTTTCCATTTTTAAACTTAATGAATTAANTCATGTTTATGTAGGGACCTCCCTCAGTGAGCGTGCCTGTCCTCCTGCAAACTGGGAATGGTGCCCTGGCTTCCCTAATCCCCCAACCATGGCCAGGCTTTGTCAGGGTGAGTTCTAACCTTGCCATGAACGTGTTAATGATTTAAAAGACTGGATGACCGATGGTGAGCCTGGAGATCTTCTGACCTGAAGCAGCACCTGAGGTAGCTGTAGGTGCCTTGACTCAGTACAGGAGGTGGCGTCCCTCTCTGTGTAATGGTAAACAATTGTATTTATGCTCTGAAATGCAGAGAATGTGCCTCAGGTTTAGGATTTTATCATTTCTAAGACAATAATTTGGTGAATATGTTGCCAGCCTGGCACTGGCAAGCATCCTTAACCACCACCAGCATCACTGATAACTAAATCCGAGTGGAGAGCAGTAAAATGTGATTGATAAAGGAGGCTAGCACAGAAGCAAAAAGGTGATGAAATATTGTCTTGAAACAGACTCGAGGGATGTTATTGCAGACTTTCTGCGATAAGAATCTGCTGCAGTAGCAAACAAGCATCTACTTCACTGTAAAATGAGACACACACCTCCTGAATGGCGTGGGGTAGTCGGAGCAGAGCCTGCTGCAGGGATGCTGGCGAGGGATCGCAAACATCTTGTGGCCAAAGGAAGGAGTGTAAAGTTATTTACTGTATCGCATGAAAAAGTGACCCTTTTGTGCTTCTGCAAGGTCTTTTATCAGCTAACAGCATCAAACAGTGCCAAGGATGTTGTGCTAATCTGTTCTTTGCAGCCTATCGGCTGTGATACCCATACAGCAACATCTGTTACTGAGAAAGATGTAATGGGACCTACCGCAGAACTAGAGCGAAATTAAGTTACGTTGTCCCTAGAAAGTAAAGTCATTTCCAGAGAAAGCCACTGGTCTGTAAATATGAGCATGTTATATATTTGATCTAAAGCAATTCTGCTTATCCACAGAAAGTATATTGGTAAATGCAGGGCAGGGAACTTTTTTCCATCAGCAGTTATGTTGCTTATTTGTCACGGTGAATTTTTAGGTGATATCATTTCGAGGGTCTGTTGAGGGTAAAATGATGAAAAACTCATGGAAACGTCAAGCAGAACTGGCAGGTTGAACCATAGGAGTGGTCACCAAAATAGCCAGTGACTGGCAAGGAGAGATGCTCCTCTTTAAGGGGCACTATTGGCTATGCAGAAAACAGCTTCTGCATTCGAAGCACCACTGACCACCTCTCCTAGTTTTGGATAAAGTGTTCCCAGTGACTCTAAAGCATTGTATGGGCTTTAGGGCTCCTAATTACTTTGACCAAGCTGCTTGCATCTTTTCCAAGCTATCACCTATTCAGCTATAGGGAAAGTTTCTGGAAAACTAAGCCTATCTCCATCCTTTTCCTACAGACAATTGATTTTGTTGGTCCACAGCAAGAGCAATTAACAGGGAGGGCTCTTTTTTTTTTTTTTACTTCAACCCTTGGTCTTTCTGGAGGATTTGTGCCTCTCACAAACATGGGCTTGTCCTGTCGGGAACAGAAAAGTGCCTGAACGTGCATGGGGCAGGGGGCTTTTGCCCATTAACACCCAAGGTGTCTGCACAGAGCACCCTCAGTGGGAAGCAGAGGAGCAGAGGGCTGAGTCTGCCTTCCCTGCACGTTGTCCCTGCCTTCTAATGATTCCACTCAGAGCAGCAGATATTTGACATTTCTGAATTGGCATTGCTGTGTTTGTAGAAGCATCTAATCATTTTGCGTATGAAGAAACTGTTGACTGCAAATCCACTGGCTCTTGCCAGTTATATTTTAGGTCTGTGCCAAACAGGCACGTGTTCCAGATGAGCTAACTTGAAATATAGTGGTGACATATGCAGTAGCAGCCTCACTTAGAGCCATGTTAGCAGCTTTACTCCCTGCCATGCTCTGTGACGATTCCATCTTACGCAATGGATGAAGATGGTGCTATTTACAAGTGTCTGCGGGATTTCTTAAGCCTGCTCAGTTGTGCTGCATCACCCCTGCTCCTTTGGAGTCTCTTAAAGTCTGGCATTTAGTAACGGTGCTGCTGAGAAAAGAGGCATATGGCTATTTTGGGACCTTCAAAGCAGGGAGAGGCTGGAGGTAACCTGGAGAGAAGGCACCGTTTCTCATCCGTTGCATGGAGGGGCACATGCTCATAACCTGCAGAAGTCTTCTGCAGCTGTTATTATTGGTAAACGCTCACACTGCTGCTACTATTATTGGTAAAATTATTACCTTCCACGGAATAAGAAAGAAATCTTGATCTTGTGTTGACATAAAATCATTGCGAAAATGGAGTTTGCCTTCTCCCGCTGTGGTCTTGGTTCTCTCTGACTGATGTTTCTTGGGTCTTCTACTCGCCTTCCTATTTCACAGAATCACAGAATGTTAGGGATTGGAAGGGACCTCAAAAGATCATGCCCTTGCCAGAGCAGGATTACCTAGATCAAGTTGCACAGGAATTTGTCCAGGTGGGGTATTTCTGCATGGTTCTCTCCCTGGTACTCTTGAGACTTCTCTGCATCAGAGCAGCACCTCAAAAAAGAGACGAGTCCTCGCCATTTAGTCCAAGTTGCTGTGGCTTTGAACTCCATGTGACTGGGAACTTAAGAACTCCAAACCTCAAAGAAGTACCTGCCAAAGCTTTTCCTTGCTTATATGTTCTGGGGCTTTGTTCCGCAGGTCCTGCGTGACAGACATGTGTGAGTGCCCGCTCCATAAAAACTGCTACTGCGAGTCGTTCCTGGCGTATGCCCGAGCCTGCCAGAGGGAAGGGCTGAAAGTCCAGTGGGTACCGGAGCAGAACTGTGCAGGTAAGCGTTTTGGGACTCCTTCTTTGTAAGCCAGTGCAGAGGCTATTAGGCTACTCTCCTTTTACTAGTAGAGGAGGATCAAAAATGATCCATCTCAAAAGGACTGGGATTGCACCATCAGGGAAGTTGCTTAATGTGTTACGGAGAAAGACCTTACCAGGGAACAGTTTCAACCATCAAATACTAGAAATGTTTATTTCACTGGAAAACTTTTCACCTCTAATGCTGCCTATCTTGATTTTATGCACTTCCAGAAATAAGTACATGCCTTTTTCTTTCAGGATATGTCAACAGTTGATTAAAGTTCAAACCCTTTTGACCTCCTGTTAAAGCAGTTATATTTCTAGAGACAACGTGCATATGTGACTGCAGTAGGTTCAACAAGGGAAAAAGAGAGACTGTGTTTAATGGGAATATTAAAATGCAAACCTACATTAATTTTTGGTACTTGGACCAGATTCCCTGCGTAATTAGGACTGCATTAATTGCAAGTAATTGATTCCATGAGAAGTGGTGGGCTGTGGTCATGGGCACTTGAAGTGAAATGCAACTTTGCAGATGAATATTTCCCCTGATGGTGATCTCATTAATTTAGGACATTCTGTAATGGCATCGGTTTGCCTGGAAATGTATTCAGATTTATGTAAAGCAATTGACAGTAGCTGTGGGGGGAGGAAAAAAGCAAGAGAAGGATACTCAGTGCTGATCAAAGAGCTTATTACTCTGTGGTCCATTTTGGTGATTGTGTGTGGCTCAGGGTCTACTCTCTCAACTTCGATTTCCTTTTCTGTTGAAGGCATGAGAGCAGAGATGGGTGAATGATGGAGCGAATTACGTTTGATTGACTGCTCCCAAAAGACTTTTTTGTTATTATTATTTCTTACAAAGGAACAGAACAATCCAAACAGGGTGTCACTAAGTGAAAGCCCCATTCAAGGATGTTGGTCTCAGATTATTTGATTTTAATCTGTTGATCTGGTAACAGATCCATGCAGAACCTGAAACAAGCATCCTCAATTTTTGTTTCTTTTTTATTTTTTTTTTTTACCAAAGCACTTTAGACTGAGACCTCAGTGTGGCAGATGCCGTAAAAAGAATAAAAGCTCCAGTGTTGGCATATCACGACTTAAATAATTGAGGCGTCTTTTCACAATTTTTTTTTTCTGGTATTTTGCCAAAGGCAAGAGAAGTTTCTAAGGCAAAAACAGTCCTTGAGCAAACATTGTGAAGGAATTTAAACTCACATCTGCCATTAAAGCTAATGAAAGAAGTGTTTAAAGCCACACGAGGTTTTTAATCTCGGTGCAGACTTCTAGAGGGAAAGGGGAAATCTAGTTAAGCAGAAAATATAGATAAAGCTGCATATGGTCAAGTACTCTCAAAACACTTAAGCATCCAATGTCAAATAAGTAGCACCATCTTCTACAGTACGCTGTATGGAAGCTTTAAATTAACGTGCATCCACTGTACTCCATATGTTACCGGTGGCCAACATCGAGATCTTAATCTCGAACTTACCTTTTTCTCCCCCAGATTTGTAGTTACAGTTACTGTGTCCTAAGTACAGATAAAAGTGCCTGGATATGAAACAATATATCCGTAATAAAACTTTAGCATTCTGTGACTTTCATTTCCTGCTTGACATTTCATAACTAGTGGGATACTTGGAAGAGTTGTGTTCTGATGAAAATGGAGTGTACTTATTAGTAAAGTCAGGTTTTAATTACTCTTTTGTGTGTTATAAAACCAGATCTTGCGTGGTTGCCAGCTCCTCTACCCTGACTGCTGTACACTTAGCTCATTTTTATAATCTTTAGAAAGCTTGTGCTGTCTGGAGGGCCAGCCAAGCAGTGTACTCAAGAGGCTGAGTTTCATGTCCCGGTTCCCTACATACTCTTTCTCCTCCCTCAGTGTGGCACCGTATCCTCCTCTAAGTCCTCTACAAAATACTGCTGCTCAAGGTCTGCTGTCCTTTGAGGATGGCTTGTTAAGGAGGACGTCTGCTATGATTTAACCAGAGAAGTGAAGAGCGGAAGCTAATGAGTAAGGAAAATGGTTACGGTAGGAAAGGGTTGGTGAGATCCACACAGGAACTGTAGAGGATTTGGAAGGGAATGTTGATTTCCATGAGAAGTAGTGTGGAGTTAGACCTGTTAAGATGGGCACAGGAAGAAATATGATGTGTGGAGGACAAGAGAAAAATGCAGGAGAACCAGCATGAGGGAAAGAAGAAATAAGAGAAAGTGATACGTGCAAGAGGGAAAAGAAGGGTACAAATGGAAGGAAGAGGTTTGAAAAGGTAAGGAGGTAGAAAAAATATTTTTTTTTAGCCCAAGAAAGGCTAAGTAAGCAAGGAATTTTTTGAAGTGCAGTTAAGTAAACTGAAGTGGTGAAAGGCCTTGGGCCATAGTAATGTAACATTGAATTTCTGAGGGCACTGAGAAAGAAGACTCAAGGACGGCAGATGGCAATAACTCCCTGCCATGGGCATGACTGCACAGGCAAGAAGAAAAAGCAGACGTAGAATATAATGAAGTGCAGAGTGTGCTTGGGAGCACTGATGTGCTGACATGCTCCAGCAGCCTCATAAAAACGGAACAATTTTCTCTTTTTCTATGTGATCAGTTGAACTAGAGAAGGATGAGCGTGTATCTGATTTTGACTCTTCCCTCCTGGATCCCCTTGTCTCCACAGTGAAATTTTCTGGCCAAAGTCACTGGTTTTCCCTCTTTATGTTGCTTTCCTTTAATAACTTTATTCCATGTGACTATGTATCAGAAGGCTACACTGACTTTCCAGGGGAAACTCATTAAAAACTGAAAGTTGAGAAGATTAACACAAGTGTATCCTTAGAAGGTCAGTGCCCAGACCTATTGCCTTCGACTACGTTTGGAGATGTTGTGAATTGCACCATGAGTGACGTTCACTTGGAAAGTCCTACAAAACACCTCGAAAGCCCAGACTGTGCAACACCAACAGAAGAAGCAGATGATTCACTGATGCACAGAAATTTCAGTGGAATCAGATTTACCAGATAACGTGCCCCAAGGGAATCCTTCATCAGTCCCGTGTTAGGTATTTTGGCTTTTGTGTTGGAGAACAAGAATTCCTCCTAAAAAAATTACAGCCATGTCTACAAAGACAGGCGCAGAGAGATACAAGCCTTCTGTGTGAAACTGCCAAACTGGCTGGAATAAACCAGCTCTGGTCTGAAAACCGTACGGCCTTATTAGGCAGGGTTTATTAGCTCAGGCACAGTGCTGTATTTATGTGACTATATAGCTTCTGGACTGGAGCTGGCTATCCTCCCGCCAGCTCAGAAAGTGGTCTGAGGAAGCTCACATCAAGTCATGCCAAACACATGTTCTAGAAGAAGAGTGGAAAAATCCTGTTGGGACTGGTAATGTTGCAAAATGCAGTATTATTAGCAACTTTTGTACTTCGGGGTTGGGGTTTTGATTATTTTTTTGCTGGTTCACTAAGGAAGTTATTACTAACAGAACTCAGTTCTTTAAGAGTTGAATTTGCCTTAAAAGACGAGTGCAGAGGCATCACTTCTGTTTTCCATGTTTGCATGGTGCTTTTTCATTTCAGCAGTCCCTGGGAAGCCTCCTGCAGAAAGTCTTTATTTTTGTTTTTTAAACTGTTGATGAAGTGGAATGTTCTGGATCAATCACACCACATGTTAACAACTGAAACACTCAACAATAAAAGCCATCCAGGGAACTTAAACAGCAGCCATTGTACTTTTCTGATTTTTCCCTTGACGGCAAGTTAATAATGGCATTATAGGCTGTCTACAGCAGAAAATAAAGTCATCATATCTTCTACATGGCACCATTTGAAGGAGAAGGAGGTGTTATGATATACCGCATCTATGTGTGGTAGAGCAGAGCTGGGGAGTACTTACAGATGCCATGACTGTAATAGATTCTCATTCGCTCTGGGGCAGAAATGTGGAAGTGGAAAGGAGACCTTGGCCAACTTTCCTCAAACCCGCCGACTAAGGCATCGAGCGGAGCTCACGTGGAAAGAACGGGCTGGCTGCTGCTGCAATAAAGCTTTGTGGGATGAAAGCTGTGCAGCCTAAGAACTGAAGCTTGCAGACCTTCCTATAAGGAAACGCAGATACTGAAGCCCAATGTTTCAGTTTGTGGCTGGTCAGTTAGGGAGCCTTTGAAGGGAAACCTGTTTTCAGAGAGGAGGGACAAAAGCTTCTAGTTAACAGCCCCCTTAAGATAATTCACCCTGTGCGCAGATGATCACAATCCATCTATGAACATCTTAGTTTGCTTTTCTAGACAGTTAATACATTGTTTGCAAAGCTCTTGGGAGCTCTGCACGTTTTTGTTTCTCCTCTGATAGAGAAGAGATTCAATCTCTGTCCTTAACACACCACGTAACTGCAGAGTTTGTTGTGAAGCTAATATTTAGCCATATGCCTAATACTGCTTCTGTGTTTTTCCTGCCTTCTAAATATCCTATTTCATTTAAATTTCATTTTAATTATTCCCTTTGTTTGTTCCGTCTTCAATCTGTATGAAAGTTATCATGCTGAGCAAGGTAGAAATGTGAAACTGGAAAAAAAGTTCTCAGTAAAATCCGTGTCCACAGCAGAATAAGCCTGTCCTGAACATTGATGAATGATGTTTTTCTAAAATGATGTTCAATAAAAAATACCTTACGGAGCTTTTAGGCAGCTTGCTCTGGTGCTTTCTCATGCTTAAAGCTTGAAAGCTTTTTTCCCTCTAATATCTACCTAATAGCTATCTAATATTCAGGCGTCAATTCTCTGTAAGTCTAGAGTTGTTTTCTGCTATACTATCCATTTTTTTTCCATTTTTTTGTTTGCTTATGTAATATCTGTGTCATGCAAATGTTGCGTGCGTTCTTGTCAGAATTCTATCTTCAGGGCTCCTTATCACATATGTATAAATGCCATAAAATACATAAGAAGTAAAACTTGCAAGAAGCTGATGCTGTTTTGAAGCTCACTTTGTTCTGATTAAGAGGAACCCTTTAAATTTATGATGTTTTAGCACCCAGACTTCCATCCTCTGTGCCATGCTCTTACACATATTTAATCCATTTTTTTTCTGCCTGTTTTCTCTTTAGGAATGGCAACAGTATTGTAATGACATTCTTAGGGCAATCCTCACAACAAAACAGCATTTTTATGTCCGTAACGGAGCTGTTCTTTAAAAAATCTGGACCTTCAATCTCGAAATGGAAGAAACCTTCCTAATGCAATCGCCTCTCTGTATGTAGCAAGAGATGCCTCAGGGTCCCTTACCATCTATAAACTATTTTATCAGTACTTCTTTTTTGCCATCAACACAGATGTTAGAAAGAATAACAGACCTTTATTCGCTATCGAACCGTGTTTTATTCTCCATACTGAAAAGGCAGGATATAAAATGTTAAGAGTTTAAATATTGATCTGGAAGGGGGGGTATAGTGCTTTTAGCGGAGCCCTCTGCGGTCTCGTATTGGAAATGCATTGAACTGTCAACTGTATAAATCAATGAATAGATATTGGAATCATTAAGTACACAAATCCCTTGGCGAAGTAGCATAAAGCATGGAAATAACTGATCTTTAAAATCTGTTTTGTTGTTGGTTTAGAAATGGTGCTTCCGAACTAACAGCACAGTTTTGATCTGCTGCAGTATGCGATATTGGATATATAATCTTAGGAATAGAAGGTCTGATGTGGTGACTGACTCTCCCTTCTCCTCATCTTTCTGTAAGAGTGGGACTGATAATAACTCTTCGTCCTTGTAGATGTTTCAGGAATCTTTGAGAAAAGGCATTGTAGCGAATAAATAAACAATGCTAAGCCTTAAATATAAAGCCTAGAAAATCTATTTATGGACGGAAACCTTGCCAAAGCTTTATATACCATCAGCTGCGTTGAAATCCTCAAAAAGTTCAAGACTGCTGGGAACTCGATACCTTGTGATTAGGAATTTTGCTACCTTTGTATTCATGGTGTAAAAGTAGCTTTGCATTTAATATAGCCAAATTTCTTTGCAAGTGATTTTTTTTTTTTTCCTCTAGACGATTGTCGCACCAAGATGTGCTTTGGGATATTTGCAGCAGAAACCAAACAAACGGAAATGGGAAGTTTCTTTGTGAGACTCTGTGTAATACGTGTCTTTTGCTCCTTTTTTACTACCTTGCAGCCACCCAGTGTAAACACGGTGCGGTTTATGACACCTGTGGTCCGGGATGTGTCAAAACCTGCGACAACTGGAACGAGATCGGCCCGTGCAACAAGCCCTGCGTTGCGGGGTGCCATTGTCCGGCAAATTTGGTCCTTCACAAAGGAAGATGCATCAAACCAGTCCTGTGCCCACAACGATGACACCAGTTGTCTTTCCACGGACGCTAACGCGGGTGTTCGCCGACCTCTGCGATGCTCACAGCCAGCGAAGGACTCCAGCTGTTTGTGCGCAGATTCTGCAAAGTACACAGAGTGTAAATATGCTCCTGTGTGTGTATTTATGTGTGTTTATGTATACACACGTGGCACCTAGAAAGAGATAAAAGCGTATACTGTGTGTATGTAGATACACATACCTATACACAAGTGCCCTAAACGTAAGTACAACCCATATATTTATATATATGTCCACACACACACACACAAATATCCATCATTTCTATATATCATAGAAGGATGAATTATTATATGTATATTTTTTGCTATAAAGTTTATGTATTATTATTTCTAGGACCCTGATCTGTAAGTCATTGTATAAATAAACCAGGTGTTTTTAATATAATATAGTGGCATGAGAAGATTGGATGACTTTGCCATCGCAGAAGTTTTTTCGTTTCCAAGGAAACTTTTCTAGGGCCACAGTGCTGCCGGACTGGATTAGTTTCAACACAGAACCTGGATTTACAGTTGTACAGGAAACACATTTCTCTGGAGATGGAGGATTTATCTAGGAATATTTCATGCGTACCTTAGAGCTGTGTAGTGATTGGTGACAGTGCTTAATCAGGCAGAGAAAGCTGGGGATCGGCTTTTATGCTTTACTGAAATAACTGTGCAAAATGATTTCCAAAGCAGGCTGGCCAACTGCCAGCATCGAGATATTTCTTTCTGGAACGGCACCAGAGAGTCAGGGGCCAGATTTTCAAAAGTGTTCGGCACCCAGCAGCTCGCTTTGAAAATTTGACCACTTCCCATTTCATATCCTAATGCCCCGTCTCTGTTGTTGTGTTTGGCAGTAGCTGTGAATACACAATAAGCAGCTTGAAGAAAATATTCGTGTCCATATCAGCCCCTTTAACATATTTGAAACTGCTGGGCTTGTTTCATATTTCCTCCCAAATATCATGCAGAAGGCAAATCTCACCGTGAATTGGGAGCGTTTGATTTCAGCGTGCCTTAAAACGTGAAATAACGCCGGGTTTAGTAACTCTAATTTATCAGCGTGGTTTAGAAGCAAGACAAATGCGCCGCACCAAAGAAACAGTAGAGAATGTCACATGCTAATTGGAGGACTGCAATTTATTTCCTTGCTGGTCTTTTGCTTGAGGTTTATGAACATGTGGGCTCTGTGAAGTTTGCATGACTTTTGAAGTTTCCCAGGGGAGAAGCAATAATATGGGATTTCATTAGAAACTGTTAAAAAAAGCCGTACAACTTTCTCAAGCCTGAAGGGAACAGGGGGAGAGCTATTTTTCTTCCACTGGAAAACCTCTTGTAGAGCCCTGATGGAACGATCTCTGGAGATGACAGAAATCTTTGGGCATCTGATTTAGGTTTATAATGAAGTAATATCCTCCCACACAGCTACTTCCAGAATGCCTTGCATTGAAATTGCACATTGTCATGCTTTGAACGATTTTCTCCTTTAATTCTGCAGTTTTCCAGGAAGTTTAGGGTAAGTGGGTGCGACGCGCTTGGGTAATGCAACCTGTTTGCGATCCTGTCCTGGAGGAAGATGCTGAGTGAGCCTGGTTAACTTAGGCACCACGCTATCCAAAATGCTGCCCCAGCACAGTGTTAAAAAGAGCTGGGCAAATAATGCCAGGAGCGTTCCGTGGACGTTGATCCAAATCTTAAGTAAACTCAGCTTGCTCCTTTTATGTCCCCTTTGTGTTCGTTTTCTCGGAACAATCAAATAATTCGCTTTTCCTGGCAGAGAGGGTTTTGAAGCTGCATACACAAGCAGAGTTGCAAATGTGCAGATCCCAGCAGAGCGGGGAAACTGGGAGAGTTTTATGTCGCTCGTGCAATAATTGAATGATGAAGCTGAAATTCAGAACAATCGCAATTGGTCCAAGGAGTTAAAATATAAACCGGCAGTCATTAAAATAATTTAAAGCATCAATTAGACCGAAGAACATTTCAGTCTGTGAGTGTTTTGATACTGAGATGTGGGATCTAAACCATTCAAAAGGTTATTTGCCTAGCTCTAGTTTAGGATAGATTTTCATTACTGAGAGGTCTTCATTAGTTACTGCTCAGTGTTTCCAAAGCAAAAATACAGACTAAGTGAACTGGATACACGAATGGCATATAGAACTGTCCTTCCTTTCTCTTCTCCTGACTGGTGAAGGTGAGTGAAGGGTGAAGGGAGAGCCCTCCAGCTCTCTCAGTCCATTGATTGCATTCAAGCAATGGTTAAATGATGCCAGGCGAAGAGGTGACTCGGTTTGTGTCTGGAGGGTGAACTCAATTTTTACATCTTAAAATGGTTCAGTTCGAAACGTGACCTACAGGTCATGTCAAAATGAGGACTCATTCCTCGATTTTCAGCTTTTTCACATCTCCCTAATGAAGGGTAGCCCCCTGCTTTTTGCTTTGGCAATGCAGACTGAGGAAGAGAGAAAAATGGTTTTACCTCTAAGCTGTCTGATTGTGCCCTTTTGGTGCTGGAGAGCTTTTTCCTTCAAACTTGGCAGTTTTCATGGCAACGCTGAGGGTAATCATGTGCTCAGTTCACACCTACAGTCTAAGGTTAAGGAGTTCTCCTTTTCTAGAAATTGCCCCCGTGTTTCATCTGGGCACAAGTTTTGTATCTGTTGTTGCCCTGAGCTATTCAGAGCACATCAGTCCCAACTGGGGCTGCCTTCCTCCACTCTCCCATTTGCCTCTGTTCTTCCAAGCTGTTCGAAACTTGAAAATCTAGCCCAGTAACATCAATTACAGCATTACCACTGGCCTCGTAGAGTCTGGGTTGCAGCCCACCTTCCTCCTTAGTGCGGCATTCTTTCTAATTCTGCTGTCTCGGCTCATGAAATATTACCCCTAGGATGCTACGGCTCATGAATTATTACCCCTAGATGCTAGAGCTAGAAAGTTCCTGCGTATCACTGGGGATTTATTTCTGTCAAAATTCACTGATAATCCAATTTTAGCATGCTAGAAGTGTTTAGTGTGCAATAATATGTTTTTAATAATAGCATCAATTTGATAATCTGTATGGTACATTCACCGTGCAGAAGTGATGGCTGTGTAACTTCTGGTCTTGATTATGCTTGTGTCAACCTGTGCATATAACTTCGTGCCAGTTTGGAAGGTGAAATATGTTTGAAGGAGCAGAGGTTCCAACCAAAGAATGATCCAAAAAGGAAGTCTGAGAAAAGAACTCTGCAGTCCCACGAATGGAATCAAGGAAAGACTTGGATCGATAGCTTCGCTGTTAACCTGCTATGCGTTCCCTGGCAAGTCATTTAATATTCTTCACTTCACGGGGGAAATAAGGCTCTGGGTTTATGCATCTTTTTTAAGTTTATGGATAAAAAAAAATGTTCTAAAATGTCGTATGCCACCAGAGGAACATCATCTGGTATTTTACCGACTTACTCAGGTCTGCTTTGCATCAGATTGTCCCATATCTCCCATATCATCATCGCTTCAAAGTCAGCTTTTAGTTGGCATACGTGGAGGTCAAATACATTTACTTCCTCCACGTTAACTTTCACTTGTGTCTATTTTTGTCATATATATTGACTTTTATAAACCATGGAGACGAGCCATAGCCAAGCAGAGCAATTTGAGTTGTAGCCCAAGACTCTGTAGGTACTCCCACATCTTTCAAGAACACCTTTCTTCTGTAGGACAAGGCATGCACTTGGAACAAAACCCAAGACGACGCTTAATATCATGCCCAAATGTGACCCCATCCTTGCACCATGTCAGTAGTTTCCAACAGATAACCTTGAAGAAGATCTTCTTATCAGAAGCTTTTTTGCTTCTTTTGAACAGAGGATTCAAACACAGTTTGACACTGCTTGGCTTCCCACTGACAGAGCCTGACATCTGCAATAGCTGGATTCATCTTGAGTGACTACACGGGGGTCCTTTTTATTTGTTTGCCTTCATCTAAAGTGGACAAGATTGTATTCGAGATAACGGGTGGAATAACAGCTTCATGCATTTGCAGCTGGAGAGGCTGGAAAGAGAGAAAGTCAGCAGCGTTTAGCACTGAAGTGGGGAGATGTTCCAGGTGTTTCAAGTATTCAAGGGGGCATTATGCCAAGGTCTTAGTATCTGGCAATCAGGAACTTTACATGACGTAATGCTGATCGAATGCTTGTTCTGCTATCGCTATTTTACCACTCCAGAAAGACATGTGGCGAGAGAGATGCTTCTGCTTCCTTACAGAAACATTTCTAGTCCACGGTTGCAAATATTTCAGGACAAAGGCTTCGCTATGCTGGCCTTTAGGGAATTCCTCCTCTCTCTATGTAAAGGTTATTGCACAGATGAGTATTTCTAGTGGAATAATCACCGTGACACCTGGGAAGCAAAGTGAGTCTATAACAATAAAATGAGATTTTCCTATGAGCGTGAGGTAGCTCTTGATCCCTCAGATGGCCATGGAGCTGTGTTTGAATGGAGGTGGCACAATAACGTGAGGAAATAAAGAAGATGGCAGAATCAGGGTAAGAGGGAAATCAAAAAGGAGAAAATAGTAATAGGATTTTTTTTTTCTATGTGGATATTTTCCCTCTCGGTGGTCAGGGCTAAATTGAAAGTGTTCTTCATCAAAGGCAAAGTACATCCATGCTCCTCAGGTTAAAAAAAAGACGAACTACCAATCACCGTGATAAAAACCCGAACCAACCACAGTAGAATCGTACATTGAGATCTGAATAGAACAAGTGTATATTGGTAAGAAACCCGTAATTGAAATAAATCTATGAGCGTCTATTCCTACTTTTCTCACAATCTTTAGATCACAGTAGAAATCACCAGAATTAAGGGATAAGGCAACATCTGCAGAATTCAGTTCTCATTCTTCCACTAGCACATCAGTCCTGCTTTGGTTTCCCTCAGGATACGTGCTTTAGCGAACACACATCATTTCCCAGTCTACAACTGGCAGGACAAAAGCTACAAATGCCCTTTTATAACTACTTTTGTTCCTGGCTAGTTGTAGTCACTGCTAAGAGGGTGCAAGTTTTCGTTTTGATGACAGCGCTATTACCAGGCAGCAACGTGGCTCAGCATCAAGAAGCATCTTAGAAACTCTAAGAAACGTTAAACGGGACATGTAACGTTTGCCATTTGTATGGCTTGACCCTTTTTGCTGCCAATTCTGAGATGATGCTAGCCCAGCGTACAGGAGGCAATTGGCTCTGCTGGAGTAATGGGTGTATGTGTGGTGGGAGAGGGATGGCATTGCATAATTACCATTATCAGTAATGGTGCTTTCTATTTCCCCAAGTGACGCTTGTACCTGGGCATCAATATGATTTGGGTTTGCACATTAAAGTGGAATTACGGCAATGCTGGAATGCCCTGCCCAGACAGACCCACATTTTTTTTCTTCTCCAGTGGTGAAGAAATGCTTCAAAGAGTGCTTCAAAGAGCGCTGTGTGAACCTCGTAATGGACAGCTATGCAACAACCTGTTCCTCGCGGTAATTTAGCCTTAGACTCTGGCAGTAAGTGGTTGGTACTTTAATGACCCAATCGTTCAAAGCACTTAAACTGTGTGCTCAAACTTTGAATAACCTCCTTTGCTTCAACGGGGCAACACACATGCTGGCTTCTAACTGCATGCTTAAATGGTTTGCTGGGTCAGGGCCAGGGAGTTCAGCATCTGGCAGGATCAAATATTGAACCTCACGATATTTTGTATTTCTTCATGATTTCTATACATAGATCTATTTTATGATCTTGCTGCTATATCTCCTGCTAGAACATCAGAGAAGCCGAGGCCTTTTGAAACCTTTTGTTTTAAGACTTTAGAAGATTGGATCATTTTTTTTTCTCTATTGATTTCCCATGTCAGCATAATAATTTCTTACATTACCTTGTAATTTCCTACTCTATTTTATATCTTATTATTGTTAAAAGAAAAGGACATATTGGATTCGATTCCTTTTTTTCTTCTGCACTGGTAAAGTAAGGAACAATTCCAGTAAGGTAACAGTTGCTAGCTATACTAGTTTTAAACTGGTTTGTGATCACGCTAGTGCCATCCTGGCTTTATAGTTGTGGAAATAACCCGCAATCCTGGTGTGGCTGCCCTCAGTTATTAGACTTCTAATTTCTTCTAGCTATAGTTCATTATAAAACACTGATAACACAGTATTAAGAAGAAAAAGCATCTGCAGCTCAAATCAATGTAAATAACATGCTACAAGAGGCCACGGGTTATAAATGAAAGGAATAAGAAAAGTAATTTGTTGTACTTAACTTACTTTCACAAGCATTTTTATAAATGGTATTAATAATGGGAAAGGAAGAGTGAATATAGAAACTGATGAAGGAAAGAGAATTTGGAAATTTTTAATATTTAGTGCAGCTATTCATCTTCTTTAATGAGTGGCATTCAAAAATCCATAGATGAAACTGCAAAACTCGACTGGGTTCTACAGAATCTGGAACAAACCCCAGAAGTGGGGAAGTGGGTGTGCACTGATGCAGTTCTACAGTTAAAATTTCGTTGTTCAGTGAAGGGAGTGGAATAAATAAGTAGAGTTTCAAGGAAATGATTTCTCCCATCGTTAGGCACCGCAATGTTTGTTTGCTAGTTTGGGGTGTAAATGCGCAGGTGTTTGATCCCCATCGTGTCTGAATAGACAACCCTGACTCATTGGTGTGCATCAGGAATCACTCTTGAGGAACCCGTAGAATAATACCTATGTCAAAATATCAGATGTGAGCTTTTTCTTGTTTTTCTGTTTGTTGTTCATTATAGTTAACTGTTACCCTGCAAGTGATCAAGGGGAGGAGAAGCCGCGGGGAAAATTACAGTGTGCATCATAGATACTAGATGTTTGAAGCCATTAATGTACGGATGGGTTACTTGAAATATTTTATATGCCATTTGTGGAGAATGCTCTGTAGTGTCAAGAGCATCGCCGCAGAATGTTTACATCTTAATGTTTAGAATTGCTTTACTTAACTCATGCTAAATTTTTAACAGATTTCACCTGAGGTGCATTCATGTAAATACAAAATCTATTTAAAATTTTACTAAATTTCTGACTTCGGTATGTCTCTGTTTATACCTTTGTTGAATTTCAAACGATTATGTAGTTTAATGTATCTTACAGAGCTGCAGAGCTGTGCAGTAACCTTGATGTGGTTTGTCTCTCTGAGTGTCTGTACAGTTTTTACAAGGATATTGTACTAATATAATTTTGAAAAAAGCAGGATTGTGATGAGTACGTTTGTAAAGATATTATTTATTCCCTTATAAACTTAATATTTATTATCTTTATGCAGATAAATATTGATGCCTGATTATTTCATAGCTACCAGTGAAAACTGCTGTTGTGATTTTCAAGTGTTCGCCTAAGAACTGATGTTAAATACTGTTATTTCTTGGGAGGGGAGGGAAGAACCATGCAGGTGGTTTTCCTTTACTTTTACGTATGATTTGGGAGCTGGGATTTTGGGACCCTTTGTTCACCTGGTGACTCAGTTATGTGGTATCACTTGGCCAAGTTACTTCGCTGCTATTTGCCTTAGTTTTCCCACTAGTGGAATAGAAATGTTAATGCTTTACAGAAATCATGAGCAACGAATTTGTTAGAAATCCACTGATCTGTGTTTGGGCAAGGGTCTTGTTTATGTTTGTTGACCTCCAGATCAGGCCTCATAACGTCCAAGTATTTTGGGTGATTTTTTTTTGTAAAGAGGAATCTGCCCAGCTTCTGACAGGATAAGTAGATCATGAACCCAAAAGGTCAGGGCTGAGAACAGGGCTCGCTCTGCATTGAGTGAGAAGACGACTTTCTTTTGTGGACTTCTCCCTCCTGGACCAAGATGAGGAGAGCATAAAAGGTGAGAGATTTGGGACTTTGCTTTAAATTCACAGGACTACTGGTGCTGCATCCTCTGTATCTGTGGGGCTTCTTGCTTGGTCTGTACCAAGTATATTGATGTCAAGTCCCCATTGACAAGTTGCTTCAGTATCGTGAGCCACTGAATGTTCATTTTGAGAAGGGCAGGTTCATCTCAGCAGTCTTTGTTCCATTGCCAGAACAAAGTGATGAGTAGAGGTCCCATGGACACCTCTTGCAGCTGCAAGTGCTCTGACCACCAGTGTCTAGGACATAGTACCAAAGATGTCCTAGAAAAGATCAGGCTACAATCCACAGCCTCAGGGTGGTGTTCAGCCTCGACCCCTGAAATGCCACCTCCTGCCACCCTTGCCTCACCCATTGCCCCGCTGACATGCGGTTTATGGATCTTGCTGATAAGAACCTCCAACCTTCGAGACTCGCGTTCGCTGCTGGGTAGATCCAGACGAGCAATAAATGCCTTGAGATGGAAGCAGACATACAAAATCAGAAACTCTCTTAAGGCATGATGGGCAGATGGGCTGCAAGGGTAAGAGGAAGGGAATAGGAAAAGAGGACAGGGAGCTCCAGTAAGGCATCTTGAAGGCTCAGGCTCCTCCACCTGTGCTGTCTTGTTCATTCGTGCAGCCTGTGCCTTGCACATCACAGCAGCAATCCTTCCCTCCCTGCTCCTGGCCACCCAATCTGAGCTGGACCACTTCTGACACTCCTTTTTTTTCATTAAAATGCTCGAAGACAAAAACCTTCTTTAAGAAAAATATGGAAGAAAGGCTTTATACGTAGGCTGAGAAAAACATCTGGTAGCTGTTCTTCATTTAAATGACCTCTAGGTCTATTTATGCCTTTCAGGCTACTCCCTTAATTCAGGCTAATAATTGGAGTACTTTTCTTCACCACTTACAGTTCACCATCCATAGACATGTGATGTGTGGGAATATTGGGAATAACTGCTCTGCTAATTAAACCGTACTGAAAAGCTAATAAATCCCCAGTTAGGATTTTTAACTGGTGCGTAGCTTCTGGTTTTATCATCATGTCCTGCGGTTACCACACATTCAATCTGCCCCTGAAAGGCAGTGCTTTGTCTTCGGTTGTATTCATCCAGTTTTATTTAGTACATCTGGAAATGAGGCTCAACATCGCTGTTATTTCCCTGTCTTCTTCCACTGTCCCCTTCTAAGACGTGGTGTTTTGTAACGTGATTTTTCCCCCAAGTGTCTGTCCCAGTCTGTGGTCTATATGTAATTGTACCTAGATAGGTAATGCAGTTGGAGGACGATATAAATGCGATTTTAGCATTCCACAGCTGAAGTAATGTATTTGACAATAGGCAGAATTGAAAGAATTTTCATTTGATTTAAAGGCTGGAAAGAGAAGAGCAATTTTGCTTGCTATTTTCTGAATGTACAGCAGATGGTGCTTAAGGAATACCCTTTATGAGCAATGTCAGAAAAGAGCGAAGCCTGGCAGTTTGAATTTTAATCAGGCTTCCCACTCCTCTGTAATTGGAAAAACAGCAATTTGAACGGAAGGCCCCCAACAGGATTGACTGACTTCAATATACACAATGCACACAATGATTGAAAGATGGGGATATAACAGCTGCTCTTCCAAAACAGCCTCTCGTGTGCTATAAGGAACTATACGTTTGGAAAGGAGTTAGGCAATGGCAGGATTGTTTTGCTCTTGATTGTTGCACAGCTTATTTAACTAAGAAACGAGGTCCCAAGTACTACTCTCCATACGGATGAAAGAATAATGAGAAGACGATGGGATGAGACCTGGTCTGATGTTCCTGAAGTCCCACTTGTCAGTGAAAGGTGGTGGTGTGGGTTTTTTTCTGCTGGCACCAACAGATGAGCTGCGCTGTGACTCTGGGCAACCCTTTCCCAGCGTGGGTGGGACCTGTCTTAGGACTAAACCAGAACTTGCGTCACCGTTTCCCCTCTTGGTATCTCATTAACAAGACAAGAAAGGTGCCGTGGCTCCAACGTGCTATTTACATTCTGCAGTGTCAAAACCTAAAGATTTATCTCTAATAAGGCAGCTGTCATTAGCTAGAAGCATAAGCTACTGTGAGCCAGGGGAGTAACAGGGACGGGGGGCAATGAGTCAGAAAGCTGAAGAGAATTTACTGACGTGCTTAGTAAAGTTTTAACTAAGCTTTACTCCTTTTGAGACTTGGGTTTTTTCCAAAAAGCATAATTTCTTTTTACATGAAAGTCCATTTCTTTTTGTTACTGATGGAAAGGCTCACAGGGAACATCTCGGAGTGAAAAATTCCTGCTGTGTAGACATTGATAAGGTACAAACAGCAGAAAGAGAAACATTTACACCCGTCTACAGCAGTGGTGTGTCAACCCCAACCTCATTGGATCTCTTCTTAACCCTTAAAGGTACTTAGCTGCAGACTGTAAGCTGTAGCAATGCCCATGCAAAACATATTGAGAAGACTTCTCTTGTCCACTTAATTGGCCTAAAAATCTCTGGAGTTGCACTGATGTAAAAGAATGGAGCTTTTTTAGATGCTTTGTTTGCTAACTAGCCAGTCCCGCCACAGTGCTGCACCAGTTTCTCTAATTTAGAGGCAAATCTTGATTCCCTGTTAGAACTGAGACAATTGGCCATCTGTGGAATGGGATGGGGAACCCATACATGTTCTGGGCAGCTGTGGAGGATGAAGCCCTCATCCTTGCCTGCAGCAGTTTTAAAGGCGAGCCAGCCTTTCAAGTCAAGTTAATGCGGCTGCAGGCCTAGTGCCAGTGTTAAGACTCCTTTAAGAGCTTCAACACATGAACTGGATGCTTTTCCACCACATCTGCACGGGGATGCACATGATGACCTGCCAGTTGGACTTGGATGTGGAAGTCTCACATCTGCAGTAGATTTACTAGGATTCAAAACCAAAGTGATTTCAAATATGGACCTGATCAGATGAACTCTCCAAATACACGGTGCCGTGAGATGTCATGAATCGTACCTACTAGTCCAGATAGGCAAAGCAACCCATCAGCTTTGCTGGTTAAAGCAAGCCAGAGTCCAGGTTTTAAAGCAAAGGTGAGCGATCCATTAACGACTCAGAATGTCCGAGGCCTGAGTGGAAAAGCTGCCACCAATTCAGCAAAGAGGCTGAAGATCTACCAGGACCTTACATGTGCAAGCTGTGTGAAGAGGCCCTTGTTCCCTACGTGAAGAGACCCTTGTTCCTTGCTCTGGAGCTGGAGAGGGAATAAGAGCACATCTCTCTGGCATATGACAACACGATTGTTTACAGGCAATGGGAAATGATGTGAGTTTATCTGAGGTGTAGCCAAACAGAAATGGCCAAATTCTCTCTGAAACCATTATAACAGCAGACAATTAAAGGAGCCTCTGTTTAATGATTCTAAGAACATTTTTAGGAGGTAGCAATCACAGCCAAGATCGTTGGGAGCCTGTGTGCAACCGCATGTCTGTTTAACCACCATCTGCAGCTGTTGGCCCGTCTTCTCCCTTTGTTTAAATTTCTATTCTCCGCAGGCAGCTGTGAGCAGATCACAGTGCTGCTGAGGCAATAATCGATGCTCTGCTGAGCCAACAATCAATACCCTTCTGATTTTAACTCGCTCGCCACTGAGAAAGCCAAGCCTGATCTCGAAGTTTTTGTAAAACAAACTTGGGCAACGGACTGTGTTGAGTTACAACTTCGTTGCAACTGTAAAGCTGTAGGAAAGAGATTTGTTGATATATTCATCTGTCACAAATGGAGGGTGTCTACTCCCCTTTCATCAGTTCCATTTTGCAGAGTCCTGGGCAAATGCCAAAGCAGGCCGCAAAAAAATTTTCTATTATGGGGTGTGGGAAGGATGCAGGATTTACCCAGTCTTCAGAAAGGTGTGCTCTGGGGCGTGGGGTCACACCAGCCCAAGTGTACGTGCGTTTATGTGTTATACGTGTGCAGATGGGGAAGGCACAGAAGATGTAGGATCACTGTGACTCGTCCCATACGCTGAAGAATGCATTGTCCACTTGAAACCAAGCTAGGCTGCAGCATCACCTCTAGTCTAAAACTCGTCCCCTTAGCCAGGGAAAGGGATGTTCAGATGCTCTGAGAGAGGAAACTGCCAGTGAAATGTAGAAAGGAGATATAAAAGCAGTTTTGTTATTTAGAAGATGCAGGGCGATGGGGGGGTTTTTGTAACAAATTAGAAACCTAAATTTTGTAGTTTATTATACTTACCTAAATATAGCTCAATTGCACAAGTTCACCTTATTTTCTCAAAAGTGAAAATGGTGACTTGGAGTTAGGCACAATAAGGTTGTCCCAAGGAGCAGAAGGTGTTGTGCTGTATCATTTAAAGACTTCAGAGCTGCTGTTTCTTGTCTTTGTGTTTCCCTCGACTGCAGTGAACCGCACCGATCAAACTGAAAGCAAGCAACTTAGAGCAGTGAAGTTAAACAAGTCTAAGTTCCAGCTGGCTTGGAGACGTAATAGAGAAAGAAATCCTTACATCTATTACTTCAAACACTGAACTGGCTCTTGTGGTGTCCTGCAAGGTTGTGGGTGGCTGGCATTCAATCTACGTTCGAGTTCAGCTCTCGTTGACAGTAACAAGCGTGACACATACCTTTTATTCGGTGAAAACAGAAAGTCAATTTTAACACCTTTGTTTAATGTCAATTAGATCAACAGAAATTGCTGTCCCAAGGCATGGAGTGGCAGGATTAAGGTCGAAGCAGTAAATCTGCTGTGGGTCCTTGCAAACCGGCAGCAAGAACAGGGGCTGGGGCACTGGATTCACAGTGTCACAGGATCACCTAGGTTGGAAAAGACCTAGAAGATCATTCAGTCCAACCTTGGTGGTGGGTCATCATTTTGGGGCGTCCCAGGAACCTGACCCGTGAGTCACAATTTAAAGCTCCAGAGTCCCTGGAGCTGCAAATCGCACAGGCAGCGTCCCTGGTTCTCCCCAGTCTCCTGCTCTCAGAAGCCGGGCACGGGATTTTGAGGATTCGAGGGGGTCGGATAGGAAAAGTGTGGAGGGCCTGAGTCTGGGACAGCGCCGTGCTCGCCTTGGCATGCCCTTTGCAGGCCGAGTGTCCCTGGAGCCGTGGGCTCTCTGCTTTTGTGAAGCCTGAGCCTTGCCCTGATTGTTGCTGGAAGGAAAGCGATTTGGAGGGTGTGAAAAGTGCGGAGGGTGGGCTCGTCGCGAATCATCGCGCGACTCCCCTTGGCAGGAGCTTGGCAGTGCCAGATTCCCGGTGATTTGGAGCCCCAGGGTCCCTGGAGCTTTAAGCTTCAAGCTCCAGGGACCCTGGGGCTGCAAATCACACAGGCGATGTCGCTGGTTCTCTGCAGTCTCCTGCGCTCTGACGCCGAGTACGAACGGTGTCGGGCAGGGTATTTTTAGGTTTCGGGGGTTTCACAGTGTCACAGGATCACCTCAGTTGGAAAAGGCCTAGGAGATCATCCAGTTCAACCTTTAACTCTGATCTTTCATCTTTATCGCCCCTGAGACATAGGTTTCACTGCTGGTTTGTGTTACAGGAATCCAAGGGTGAGCGAACAGCAAGAGAAGGCAGCGTGACAGCACGACTCAAAAGAGGTAAGATAAGCTTGTGGTGTTCAAGGACTTTTTAGAAGACTTTGTCCATGCTGAACGCTGTTTAGAAATGCTACTTTGTGCTGTCTGTGTGTGCCAAAAAGGACTACAATATCGAAAATACTAACTCCCATCTCCTGCCAGTCAAAAGGAAAAAGTTCCTTACGATGAGGGTAGTGGAACACTGGAACAGGTTGCCCAGGGAGGTAGTTGAGGCCCCATCCCTGGAGACATTCTAGGTGAGGCTCGACAAGGCTCTGAGCAACCTGCTCTAATTGAAGATGTCCCTGCTCCCTGCAGGGAGCACCCTAACTGGCTTTCCAGACCCCCAGGGACAAATTCAGCCCTGAACCACACACCTCAACATCACCTCTTCACGAGACTAAACTCATGAAGAATAACTAAAAGAACTTGTCAGCGGTAACTGGTTAAACTTTGCTGTAGTTGGTTAGCTTGGTCTTTTGAGTCTAAGCCGACTTGGTCACCATTGTAAACAAAATATTCCTTATTAATTGTTTGATGTAAAGCTGCTGGAATATGTACAATTGGTGTCTACGTATGTAGTACGTAAGAAAAATTAACAAGTGTTCCCTAGAAATACTAGAGCACCTAAATATTACACCACTCATCACCGTTAGAAGAGCACAAGAAATTCACAGTCGGGAATTACAGTTTATTTTATTTGCAAGAAGCAAAGAAGGACCCAGTATGGCCTATTTAACTTAGTGCAGAATAGTTTTTCCTTTTGGATTAATCTCTCTGGGAATAGGTTTTTTAATTCTCTCTAGCATCTGTGATTTGCATTAATATATGCAAAGCATTGTAAAAGCAGACTCTTTCCAAAAGCAGATCTCTTCAAAATTGAATGCTCCATTTTGATAAAGGGAATTATCTTTTGGGTTTTGGTTTTTTGGTTTTAAGTAATTTCAAAACATGAAACTTTTTCTTTTTTTAACCCAAAGTAGTCTAGCTTTTAGAGCAAAATGCACAAAGCATTTAGAAATACCAGTTTAAAGGGTTTAATACTGCTTGTTATTAAACTGGATACTTCCTTTACAATACATGCATATATGCCGGTTACACCGGGGGGTCTCCATCCAACACGAAAAGTATAAGTAAGTGCGCGTATATATATATGTGCGTATTCATATATATGTACATACTTATTTTCTGCCTCGTCTGTGTGAGTGGCAGATCACGATCATCTCTCCTTTAGTGAATCAGGTTTTCAATCCTGAGTTTACTACTCAGCCCTTTTGTTTAATATAATTTGTTACTGATTTCACTGCAAGAGTTCTGCTCAGTTACAGTCTGAATGGAGAATTAATGATGTCTTCACATTTTGGTGCAGAATTATTCTGAGTGATTGTGATTTGTTTATTGTGGGCTTCAGAGATCCGGATACTCAGACATTGTCTCACAGTTCATGATATCCAGCAATATTGTTGGCCTGTTTCTTGTAAAATTCTTCCAGATCATCTTTTTCTTTGAATGTCAGCATATAGCCAGATTGTACCTTGTTGTGAATTTCTGGATCATAAAGAAGAATTAAAAAAAATAATAAATTCAAACCTGATAGAGACTGTGCTCTGCTGCTATTTTTGTCTGTTTGATTATTTTTTTCAGTGTTGAATTTGTCTTAACAGCACTGGTGTCTTTAAAAGGTCAGAAAAACGGCCGTTTGGAAAGGTAAAAAGGTCCATTTAAGGCTGTTATTACTTTTTCTTGACATCTTCCTGATTTTTAAGTTTGTCTTCTGTGCCTAAAGACCTCGAATTCCTCTTCACATTTCCCACACTTAGCTCCATGAAAGAGCCGCGTGGCCTGTAATTAATGAGATGTGCTATAAATGTCACCACTTTGCTCGCGAAACAGTTCTATTTTTACCTGATTCTTGACATTCAGACTTGTTAGCCCGCTGACATGTGGTTTACAACTTTTCATTGACTTAGCAGCTCGACTCTGTGGGCAAAATGGTAAATACCTTTTCATACAGCTTGGACAAATGCAGCTTAGAATGAGATTCTCAACTCTCTGTGCTTTGTTATTAGGTTACTGAGGGGCTTTTGGTCTCTGGTTGGAAGTTTAAATATATCTCTCTTCTGGTTTCTCCTTTGCTGGAACTCAGACCAATTCTTCTCTCCAGTTTTGTATGTGGGCAATGTGGTGCCTTCCTCTCGCAGGTGTGAGGTCCACCAGGCCCTGTAGCTTCTGGAGAGAGAGAATCATGCCAGAATTAAAAAGTCCGGTTTTCAAACCCGTCAGTTTTATGTTATTCTTAGCTGAACAGATGCAGGTACCTGAATAACAGAATTTGAGAAGCACTGGTACCAAAGGGTATGACATAACGGCCTAGTTTGTCGACCTAGCTTGCCATGAGACAGGATACAGCTCATGTAGTGAGCTTTGGGACAAAAATTGAGATGTTTGCGTCCACGAGATTCTTATGCTGTCTCTGGGGCTGGAGAACGGCTCAGCTGGCAGCTAAATGGCTGAAGGAGGGAGTTTTGTGAACATCAGACAGCCCCATTTGGGCTGAACCAAGAGGCACAAACATATCCTGGAGGGCAGAGTGTCTAACCGGAGACCTTTACCTAATTAACAGCAAGAATCACAGAATGTTAGAGGTTGGAAGGGACCTTGAAAGATCATCTAGTCCAACCCCCCCTTGACCAGAGCAGGATCACCTAGATGAGGTCACACAGGAACTTAAAGGTTATGCCCCTGAGTATGGTAATGGGTACATGCTAAACATACATGACTATATTACTCAATTCTCCACCCAAATCATGCTAAACATCACCCAGAAGGCAGAGACAGCCAGAATGAGGATATGAAAATCACAAAGGGAGTACAGGTCTCAGAGGGGAGAAGGCTGACAAGTAGAAGAAGAAGCCCTTGGGCTTTGGCAAACAAACGCCTCTCTTCTCCCCTTAACATGACGAACACATCTTTCAGCATCAAATTGTAGTTCCTGAAAAGTAAAATAGTGGGAAAAAAAAAGTATGTATTCTGGTAATGGTCTGATGACAAATGAAAGCTAAATGCTTAGATAATTAGAATAATTGAAGAGTGAAAGACTCTAGATTTGATTTTAGAAATCATTCATGTTCAAAATCGTTCATTCCAAAGTTTTTTTTCTTCTGTTTACTTTCTCAGTTTCTTTTTTAAAGGTTTTAATCTTCTGTTTTGCTGCTTCACCTACAGTTTATATATAATATAAACAAATACAACACTTTTCTGTTCTGTATACATTTTATATTCTCTATATATTTTATATTCTCTATATATGTATTCTATATTCTATTTTATTCTATTTTTATTCAACAGTTCATGGTCATAGAATGGTTTGGCTTGGAAGGGTCCTTGGTTCAAGGTCATCTGGTCCAACCCCCTGCAGTGTGCAGGGACATCATTCATGGTAGATCTTCCTTTCCTCTTGTCTGCCTCCCTGTTTGCTGTGTAGACTTATCGGCTTTCTAAAGCAAAGAGTATTTTTTGTTTATGTTTTAATTTTACATGGTCAGATAAACTCTGCTGTTTTTTTTTCCTTAGAGGTTACTGGAAGAGAAAGCTTATATTTATATTTGAAATTTTGGCTGAGGGAGTCACATTAGCAGGTCACCTAGAAAGAAGATAATCTCTATATTATCCAGAAAACAAGGTTGTTTCCTGATCAATAAATATAGAGATTTTTTTCCCCCCCAGATTTGAAAGGGATACGGATACTAAAGATACTGAGATTGCACAAACGTGAAAGCTTCTTGAACACACTGCTTTAGTTTTAAGTGGCTTTTCTACAATGAGATAGCGCCGTGCTAGCCCTGAAATGTGGAAGAACACGAGTAGGGTTTTGATACAGCTCTTTTTCAAAAGTAACCTATAATTTTTCCTTTTCTAAAACCGTATATTAAGCCCCTTTAAACTGAGCATCTTTTAGAGATGACATTTCGAACCATTCAATCAGCTGGAAAAATGTTTTCATCAGAGCTTTGATCTAAGCCATAGTTTTACAAAACATGGGAACAATGCAATTTATTCATAAATAACCACTGCCGTTGCTTCATCTGGTAGTGATTTACACACAGAAGGTCTCTTTCTGTTCATGATACCCTTTGCTAATTCTTTTCCCATTAGAGAAGGAAAAAAGCAGCTAAATTTTGCCTCAAAGTGTGTAAAATGATCACACAAATCAATACTGTGCTTCCAATTAGTGGTTCTAGTTTTGCATCAATTCCTTCATCTTTTATTCTTAACAGGAAAGCAAAGATTTCTTCAAGAGCTTTGTTACTACCTTCAGTCAGTTAAACCAGTCAGAATTTCATACAAGGACAGTAAATTTGGTCAAAGAGTAGTGCTTGCTACACATCTGGGACAGACCTTTTATCAGGCCCTGTTGGGACAGGGCAAGAGGTGATGGTTTGAAACTAGAAGAGGGGAGATTTGGCCTAGATAGAAGGAAGACTTTTTTTTTACACTGAGGATGGTGAAACCCTGGACCAAGTTGCCCAGAGAGGTAGCAGAAGCCCCATCCCTGGAACCATCCCAGGTGAGATTGGCCAGGGCTCTGAGCAACCTGCTCTGGTTGCAGATGTCCCTGCTCACTGCAGAGAGGTTGAACTAGATGACCTTTAAGGGTCCCTTCCCATCTAAAACATTTTATGATTCTCTGAAAAATCTAGCATTGTTCGTTGCTGGTGCCCTGCAACTGCTGAGGAAATAAAAAGGTCCCAAGATGTTCAGTAACGCTCTGTTTTCTGATACCTGCAAATTCACCTGCTTAATTTCAAAGTAACTTTATCAATAATAGCAGATTTTCTTTGGAACTCGGCAGGGAATATTTTCTTCACTTAGGACACCCACTAGAGGGAGTAGTGACAACGCTTCAATGTTGAAGATGTTGAAGAAACTGCGTTAGCAGCATTCATGTAAATCTGGGACACTAAGAAAAGATTTGGGTTCCTGCCTCTCCCGAAAGCCTTATTATGTACTAAATCAGGAATCAGATGACTTCTCAGTGCTCCGGATAAAACGGTTTGGAAGAATGGCTGATATTTCCTTTCTAACTTACATAACTATATTGTTGAAAGATTACTGAAGAACGTTTTCAATGATAAAATGAGCTGTAGTTGCTCTCAGGAATGACTTAGGGTGGAATTTAAGGGGCTTTTGTTTCTTCATGGGCAAGATTCATATGTAAAAGTTTTGTCCTGATCTTAAGAATCATTTTTTTTCAAGCTGAACTTAGAATTAAAAATTATGTTGCCAGATATTTCTGTTCTAAAACTATTTATAGGGTGTTTTTTTTCTCTCTAATGTCAAAATAGTTTGTAGTTGGAAAGGAGAAAAATATATTTCAGGTGAAATACTTCTTTTTCTTTAGAGTTGATAGATTTTTTTAGCAAAAAAATCCCCCAAACTATGCACCTTCTGAAGGGTGTCTAGGCTGATGAAGGGACTCAGATGTGCAATATCTGAGTATTTACAATGGGTTTATGTGCATCCGGCCCTGTGGTAAAGCTGATAGTCCAGTGTAGGGTATCTACACTCTACGTATAGTTAGGGGAAAAAGTGATGGATCCAAACTGGATCTGTGAAAATTGAGGCACTGAAGAGGAAGCACTTAGTACAGGTAGTCATCTGGGCAGTGCTGATGGGAAAGCATATGAGTAGCTGTCACAATACCACTTCTTCTGTCACTTGGTCAAAAAACCTCACAGTAAATATCTTCGGAAAGGGTTATTTTTGCAAACCGATTTTTATTTCACTCCTCCACTCCTTTCTCCTCCCTCCAGCTTTTGGTGGTTGTGTGAAGTGTGAATCTTACATACCCACAGCTATAACCCAATTTGAGTGTTTTCTCTTCTTTCCTTCTCTCCCTTTTTATAATCCCAACCCTCTGAAATATGATTTTATTAGTATAATGCTGAGCCTGAGTGATAGCTATAAATGATCTCACATGGCAGATTTCTATTCTGCTTTTTCTTTTTTTCTTCTCCCCCGCTTCGTGCATTTCTACATCTAGCAGACAGGGGGAACTGTGTATGTAGTGATTTACCAATGTGGAACTACCAGTTTGGGACCTCTAATGCCATACCCTATGCTGGTTTCAGAACCATCCCCAACTCCTCTGTAATTACATTTCAGGCACTGGAAAAGTGTGATTAGATATTTTCCCTCCCTCCCCCCTCCACAAGCCTTCTCAAGGCAGAACAAACGCAGTTCCTTCAATCTTCCTTCATCTGTCAAATTCTCCATTCCTCTCATCATCTTGGACTCTCTGATTTTTCAGTGTCTCTCTTGAACTGAAGAGACCAAACCTAGACCCAATATTAGAGACATGCCTTAAGAAGTGCAAAATGGATGGGAATAATCACAGCCCGTGATTAGCTGCAGCCCATGACAAGGTTTGCCTTTGTTGCTACAAGGACACACTGCTGGAGTGCCCTCAGGTTGCCATCTGTCCTGGTTTCTCTGGGGTGGAATCCAAGGCCAGCCATGATCTGCAGGCCATTAGCAGTTCCCAGTCAGGCAGGAGCTTAAGATGGGTGGATCAAAAGCCAGAGCAGCTTCCCTGAGCTGGCTACAGGTGTATCCCATCCCACAAACACCACCCTCAGTATAAAGGAAAAGTTGGGTGATGCTGGGAGCTTCTTCTGCTCCTGCTTTTTCTGCTTTTCTCCATCTCTGGAAGGGTTCATTCTTCATCTTGCTCCCGAGGACTGCTTTGTTGCGACCACTGAACATTTACTGGGCTGAGTGCAACTTTGTATACTTCATTTTGGCATTAATATTAGTAACAGTTCTGCTGTTTCATTAAATGTTTTAATCTCAACCCATGGGTCTCCTTTCCCTTTCCCAACCCAACTACGGAGGGGTCATTGGGTGATTGAACAACTGCTATAGTTTAGCCCTGGGTATAGGCTAAATAGAAACATCCATCAGGACCTCCCAAGCTGTGCCCTGGGCAGTCAGACATCTGTGCTGCGTGGGATTGCTGCATCCCAGGTGCAGGATTTAACATTTATCTTTGTTAAACCTCATGTAGGTCTTGCTGGCTCGCTCTTTCACATTGTTAAGGTGTCTCTATGAGATGGTTCTTTCCTCTGGGAAATCTGCTGCCTCTCAGCGTGGGGTTGTTTGTGTGCTTTGCAATGTACAGGTTGCACATCATAGTCTGCAATATGAATATATACCTTGGTAGGAGAGTGTTGGGGTTCCTCACAGGTAAAAGTGCAGCCATCTGAGTGAACAGGCAATACCCATTTGGGTCAGTCAAGAGCTATGTCTAGTCCACACGTGTGAATTTAATGCTTGACTTTGTGAAAAACTGGACAAATGTTGTGATGGAGGTAGCCAAATAGATATTTTACTTCCAAATCTGATGTAAAATGGCTCAGTTTTACAAAACCAAAGCACAATTTGATAACGTTGTCATGGAGAATAAACTGTATTAATGTAGCTTTCAAAAAAAAAAAAGCTGGAATGTCATTTTCCAGGTGCCCTTGTAGCATACATAACATCATTCATATGTCAAAGACTCATAATTATAAAAGGAGAGAACATGATAGGAGAGGAAACCGGCACTTAGGCATAGTTATGATTTGAAGACATAGAGGGAAAAAAAAAGCCACTGACATAAATTGATAATGTGCCCAGAATAGTTCTGATAAGTGAAAATTGAATCTTAAAAAGGATCCCATAACTCAACATATGTTTTTGCAACTACATCTGAATTTTGACACAAAAAATGAAGAGTTGTAGAATTAAATGGCATAATAACATTAAAAGGAAAGTGTTACTTTTCACACCATTCTGGGAGGGAACAAGAGAAAATGAGTCTATATATTCAAGCCTGCTTGTATTGGTAATTGCTTCCCCCCTCTGAGCCGAAGGGGCCATAATCTGAGTGTCAGCTCTGCCTTTTGTCAGAACTTCTGTATCTGTCTTCAGGAGTGGAATCCTTTTAGGAGTGTATCTGGCGAGTTCTCATTACAGGCTGAACACACCTTGTCAAACCAAATGAATGATCCATGTACCAAACCCACAGGCTGCTGTTAATGGACGACGTCTTGAAATATTTTCCGTTTAAACTGCAGATAGCAAGCCTGGCTATTCTCAATTTATTTTATTTTATTTTTTTTAGTCTGGGTGATGTGTGTGGACAGCAAAGAGGCTGTTGTGTTGCCAGATGGCATCTGACTCCCTCATTTCTTATCGGTAGCTTCGTTAGATGAAAGAAACTGGTTAAAAAGGAAGAGAATTCTTATGCCTTTGGAGGAATGAAGCAAGGTTAAATACAACACAACCATGTCATAATTATTGAACTAATGATGGAATAAAATCTCTCTGAGAGATCTTTGGAGTGGGAGAAGAGGGAGTTCCTAGTACATCAGTGTTTCTCATTCCATATTAAACGTCTAATATGTAGTAATTGTTCTGCAGCCATCTGTGCATAAGCTATATTTTTAAGCCTGAATTTATTTGCTGTGGGACCAGTCATGCACGAAAACACTCCCTCTCATCTATTTTCAGAACAAAACCATGAGACTTATCAAATGTTTAACACTGGTGCTTTGTGCTTAAACTAAAAATTCCTGCTGCTGTTGCTTGCTTCCTTCCCAGCAGATTTCTTTGCTGTTTTCCACTTCTCCTTCTGGAGGAATGTTTGAAAGGCTTGGGGTTGCTTTAAGAGGCTTGCTGTTCTAACAATAATTTGTTAGTCATGGTCTCCTTGAAGTTCTGAATGCCTTTGAACAAAAATGGAATTTAAGCTGGTATGCGACGAGAAACTCTTGCTAAATCTGATGATTTTGATGAAGGAAAAAAGGCGGTCTGAATTATGGAGTGTATTAGTGAATGTTCAAATAGTCCAGCAGCTTGCAAAATTTTCTTTGTTCATCGTCATAGGTGCGCAAGTGGCTGCTCTTTTTCTGCTCCCCCAGATTTCTCTGCAGCCTTTCATAACGCTTCTCTCCTTTGGCTGGATTTTTATGAAGACTTTTCAAAGCCTTCCAGACAGAGCAGCCTTCTGGNGGTCACCTGTCCTGTTCGCTCCTCCCTGAAGGTGCAGCCTTTACTTTTCTGCACCCCTCATGTGGTACACAAAATCTAGCAGTGCCCTTGGTTTGCATACGTATCCTTGACACTAACTGCAAACATGGAGCGTTATCACTGCTAGAAGCAGACTCTGTCAAAAACATGCTCTTAATTTTCAGACAGTGCAGTTATTAAGGAGAGACTTAACTGAAAAATAAAAATCATAGAACAGAATTGTTCTGTTTTAACCCAAACCAGGACACCAGCCAAAGGGCCTATGAAAACGTGTATAAACTGATTATCACAAAAAATTGTCCTCCATAATGTCACACTTGCTTTCTAGAGGAACCTCAGAGGTTTACTTCTCACCTTGTACAAGCTAATATTTTTAAAATAAACCTTGTAAGGCCACTGATATCTGTTATGCCAAGAGACTGGAGTTTTGAGTTCATAGAATATAGCAGTAAAATTCTATCAGATACCAGCTGACATCTATCAGCTGTCTTCATTTAAGAATGGACCATTTTTTAAGGCAATACCCCATAGACAGTAGTGAAAGACACAAACTGCACTCTTTGTAGTGATGAGACGGGGCAGTAAGTGTATTAGATCGACACTAGATATTTTTCTCTATCTCCTTTTGTCCCCAACAGTACTTCATAAGTACTTTTGTAGCAAAGTGACAAAAACCGAATTTCTCCCAGAGGAGTACTAAAAAAACCTACAGATCTGTCAAATTACCGTTGCCTTTCATGCTATAAGAAGAAATCTCAGGCTTAAGATTCCCGATTTATGTTGCTTCTGAATAACGTTTCTTATCTGACTTTGGTTCTAAGAAGATAACCCTGAAGGATATAAACAGGTATGTTGAAGGAGAACATTTCACACACTCTCTCTGCTTTTCAAGCGATTTTTGGTTGTTTTCCTATGTTTCTGCTGGAGGAAGAGGATGGTGGCAGGGTTGTCTGTGTTAGGTTTATAAGTCTTACAAAGTACTGCGGTTTTCACAGATGATTGACATGTCCTGAGGGAAGGGGTTTCTTGCACAATGAGAGAAAAACTCCTGTTTAATCTCTCAGCCTTCATACAAAGGAAATGTCTATGCAGAAGGATATGTTTGCTACCAGAAAGGCTTTAATGATTGTGCATTTATCTTCTCAAATTCCCAGGAGGTAAAGTAATTATGATGTCATTTGCAATTGCATTTTTTTTTTTTGTCTGTAGAGTAGTACCAGTGAGGTGAGGATTAGGTATGCTGCAGACTTTCATTACTGCCTGATCCTCTTGCAATGAGTAATAACATATAGAACAGGGGAAACATGCGGCTTTTCTCTATGTTTACTGATTATAACTCAGTCTTACTGGCTAGAACTCGGTCCCTGCTGCTTTGTAGAACATTTACCAGAATAAAGGATGTGTTTATAAACTGGATGTATGTCTAGATGTGATATCCAGGTCTAGATGTCCGTTGTGCTGGTAGGTTTTTTGGGAGAGCAACGGGCCAGCAAAGGACCTGAAAAGCAGAATAAATAACCATTCTGAAAGGAAAAAGGTCACTGATTTTATGTGTATAAATAGAATTTTGATACAGGATGCCTCAGGCCACATTCTCCACATCTTGATGTCTCCACGCAACTTCAAAAGCTCAACAAGAACTTACCTTTCGCCTAACACAAAGTTTGTGCGTGTGCAACTTAGAGTGGTTTTGGTAGTTACTCTTGACGTGCGTGAGTGTTAATTAGAGAATAACTAATACAATAAGTCTTGCTCAGGGGTTTCCGTGAACAAGTAATGTAAACTTCTATGCAAATGGAAATAAGCAGAAGCAGACTGTCTGGCTTTCTTCGTTGCACTTGGAAAGGGTTTTGTCCGTAGCACCAGCGTGTCTGGCTCAAGCTCACCGCTTCTGAGAGCTTGAGGTACAATAAGCACTGAGAGCATGAGAAAGCACAATTGATTTGGGCTGCACAGAACTGCCCCCAGCTCATACGTTTAGTTTATGATTAATAACTTGGCTGCAAAACCAAATTGAGCTACCTAGGAGGGGTTTGCTGGCACTAGTTGAAGCTGGATCAGTTTATGCCAGATGCGGAGGGTGCGTAGCTTTTTCTTCTGTTAGGACTGCACTGGCAGAGATAGCTCGATCCTGCAAGGTTGTTAAGGAGCTCAGACTAAGAGAAGATGGAAAACGAAGATTTTTTTTTTATTTTATTTGTGTAGTTTTAGATGTTAAGCACGGAGGAATTCTGGAGTCTGTCCAGAAGACTAAATGGCTTACCAGAGACTTAATAGGCTACCTACAGTTAAACTGGGGTATTGCCATGTACTGATTGGAAACATAAAAATCTTGTCTGTTTTCACTAAAGTCATCCATTATTGTAATTTTCCCCTAATAGTGTCTTGAATAAAAGAAATTGCTATTAAAGGAGAAAAAAAATTACAGTATTATATCTCCTGTTTTCTGTTAGACATGTTTGAGTAGGGAAAGATGTTAACAGGTAGACCAGAGGATGATTTCTTTTGGTATGGGCCTTTGGCTGTTAAAGGAGTAAAGTGCCTCCTTTCACAGAAGGTGAAGACGTGCCCCAGACTTTCCTCTCTCCCCTGTGAGCTGAAGTTGGGATTGCTGTTATACGTCTATTAAAAGTCATATGGAAGTAGTGCTGTGTCCTGCTCTGTGGGAACGCAGCTGTTTTTTCCCTATCTAGGAAGCTGGACGGGAATCAGAGAGGGTGAGACCTGCTGGACATGGGAGGAGAGTTCTCAGAGTGAGAGCCATCTGCAGTCTAAGGGCTTTGTAGCTGCTAACATCTGAGATTTCTATTAGGAAGGAGTAAACAGTATTGTGATAGGGGATTTTCAAGGCGTTGACAGGTTGGGTAGTTCCCTTCACCACCTCAATGGTTAGCTCAACTTGGCCATAAGACCATGGGAGAATCCCCCTTCAGAACAAGGTATGAATTTCTTATTGGCTTAGCTGATTAACAAAGGTGATCTAGAATACTTATTCCAAGGACGGAAGCTGAAACTTGATCTATATCATCAGATCTTATTGAAAGAATAAGAGAAGTTCAAGTCTATTTTACAATACATTGGTAAAATGCCCACAGAAGACTTTTATTCAAAAGGATCATGAGCATGATTTTTGGAGACATAGGTTAACTAAAAGAGACTTTTAGTGAAAGCTAAGGTAGAGTCTGTACTAATGCTCCTAAAACTTCTGGTCATCTCTTGTAGGATAAATATCATCTAATCCAGAAGCTGCAGATTTATTACATAATAAGATACTGATTACGCAGGCAGGAGGATGGTTACCAGTGCCCAGAGCCAGGAATTAGTCCTGAACACTGTAGATTGACTGTGGTACTGTTAAATTCTTGGGAAGGTCCTTGAGAGCTATTTGTTGTAGCTCCCAAACAGCTCCTGAGCAAGGGCCAGAGAGTAGTTTGGGCCAGGGGCTGCTCTCAGGAGATAGTTGAGATGGGGCTACCTTGCTTTGTAGGGTAGGAGAGATCAGGAGGATAAACACAGACTGCTCTGTGTTAATTGACCTTATTGCCAGAGGGTGCTCCCTTGCACATTTGATCTAATAATATCTGAAATCAGCTGACTTGCTGCCAATTTTCTTTGCACAGTACCACAGGCTTCGGTGGTTTTTTGCAGACCTTCTGGGAAGAGACAAGCATCTCTTCTGACAAGATGCTGGAGCCAAATCTGTGATGACTTTTATCTTGGATAATACTCATGATAACCATTATTGTTATTATTAAGCAATACGAATAAACCATAATTAAATTTTTGTGACATTGTAATTCATTAGGTTTTTTT